>JAJOOS010017167.1:0-23002 GCA_029582725.1 Solanum chiquidenum
ATTTGAATGATGGAGGCAAATATGAGCAAGATGGTTTGTTTGAATGGTAGTAACTATCATATTTGGAGAGGCAAGATGAAAGATCTTCTATTTGTCAAGAAAATGCATTTACCTGTGTTTACCTCTAATAAACCCCAGTCCATGACGGATGAGGAATGAGAATTTGAGCACTTGCAGGTTTGTGGCTATATTAGACAATGGGTTGAAGATAATGTTTGAAATCACATTGTGAATGAGACACATGCCAGAAATTTTTGGGACAAGCTCGAGACACTTTATGCTTCGAAGACTGGCAATAATAAGTTGTTTCTATTGAAACAATTGATGAATATCAAGTATAAAGAGGGCACTCCTATTTCTGATCATATTAATGATTTTCAGGGTGTTCTTGACCAGCTATCTGGAATGAATGTAAAATTTGATGAAGTAATACAGGGACTATGGCTTCTTAATACTCTGCCAGACTCTTTTGAAACTCTTCGAGTTTCTTTGACTAATTCTGATCCTAGTGGTATTGTGACCATGGAATATGCTAAAAGTGGTGTCTTGAATGAAGAGATGAGAAGAAGATCTCAAGGCTCAACTTCTTCTACTTCACACTCCGATGTTTTGGTTACTGAAGATAGGGGGAAACAAGTTCAGAGGTCAGAGTGACAGAGATAAAAGTAGAGGTAAGTCAAAGTCTAAATACAAGAATGTTACATGTGACTATTGCCACAAGAATGGGCATATCAAAAAAATTTATTTTAAGTATAAGAGAGCTATGAGACAACAAAAGAAAGAAGGCGACAATGAAAATCGTGTTGATATTGTTGCTAATGATGATCTTCTTGCTTCTTGTGATAGAAATGCCATTAATCTTGTTTGCGACGAGTCTAGCTGGTTTGTGAATTTTGGTGCTACTTCTCATGTCACGCCCACGAAGGAATTATTTTCTTCTTATACTTCAGGTAATTTTGGGATGTTGAAAATGGGTAATAATCATGAGGTTGCAGTTCTTGGTATTGGGACAGTCTGTTTGGATAGTAATAATGGTTCCAAACTAGTTCTCAATAATGTCAAACATGCTCCAGATATTCGCTTGAATTTGATTTCTGTGGGATACCTTGATGATGAGGGTTATGTTAATACCCTTGGTGCTGGCCAGTGGAAGCTTACTAGAGGTTCGATGGTTGTAGCTCGTGGTGACAAGTTGTCTAACTTGTATGTTTTTCAGGGCTCCATTTTTAAAGGCTCAGTGAATTTGGTGGAGAATGATACTTCATCATTGTTATGACATAGAAGACTGAGTCATATGAGCGATAAGGGGATGCACAATTTGGCTAAGAAGAATTTGCTTTTTGGAGTGAAACAAGCAAATTTGAACAGGTGTGTTCATTGCTTAGCAGGTAAACAAAAGAGAGTTTCTTTTCAGAGTCATCCGCCTTCAAGAAAGCTTGATTTGCTGGAGTTGGTACATTCTGATTTAATTTGTGTGGTTCTTTTAAGGTAAGGTCTCATGGTGGTGCACTTTATTTTGTGACTTTTATTGATGATTATTCACGCAAAATCTGGGTATTCTCTTTGAAGTCCAAGGATCAGGTACTTGATGTGTTCAAGAGTTTTCAGGCCTTGGTTGAGAGACAAACAGGGAAGAAATTGAAATGCATTCGTTCTGATAATGGTGGTGAGTATATTGGCACTTTTGATAGATATTGCAGAGAACAGGGTATTCGGCATCATAAAACTCCTCCAAAGACTCCTCAGCTAAATGGTTTGGCGGAGAGAATAAATAGAACTCTTGTTGAGAGAGTTAGATGTATACTTTCAGATGCTAAGCTGCCAGATTCCTTTTGGGCAGAAGCACTTAATACTGCTACATATGTTATCAATTTATCTCCTACTGTTGCTTTGAATGGTGATGTCCCTGACAGAGTTTGGTCTGGTAAGAATGTTTCTTATGATCATCTTAAAGTTTTTGGGTGTAAAGCCTTTGTGCATGTTCCTAAGGATGAAAGGTCAAAGTTAGATGTTAAAACTAGGCAATGTATCTTTGTTGGTTATGGTCAAGATGAATTTGGCTATCATTTCTTTGATCCAGTTGAGAAGAAACTTGTTTGAAGCCGTGATGTTGTGTTCTTTGAAGACCAAACAATTGAAGATCTTGACAAAGTTGATTCTCAGAGTAGTAACAACCTAGTTGATGTTGATCCAGTGCCTTTGACTATTCCACCAGGTGAAAATCTTCAAAATGATGAAAATCAAGTTGATATTGAAGATGGTGATCATATTCAGAATGACCAGTATGCCGTTGATGCTCCAGTGCAAGAAGATGTGGTTGGTCAACAACCAACTATTATTGATGATCCAGAGAATTTTCTTAGAAGATCTACTAGAGAGAAAATACCTTCATCTCGTTATTCTTCTAATGAGTATGTACTTTTGACTGATGGGGGAAAACTAGAGAGTCTTGATGAGGTCATGAAAAATGAAGAAAAAGAAAAGTGATTTGATGCTATGGAGGATGAAATAAAGTCTCTACATGATAATCATACCTTCGATTTGGTTATGTTACCTAAAGATCAAAAAGCTTTGAAAAACAGGTGGGTTTTTCGGGTGAAACATGAATATGGTAATCCAGTTTCGCGGTACAAGGCTAGATTAGTTGTGAAGGGTTTAAGCCAGAAAAAAGGGATTGATTTTGATGAGATATTCTCTCCAGTTGTGAAGATATCATCCATCCGTGTGGTTCTAGGCTTGGTTGCATGTCTGAACTTGGAAGTTGAATAGATGGATGTTAAAATTGCTTTTCTCTATGGTGACTTGGGTGAAGAAATTTATGTGGATCAGCCAGAAGGTTTTGAAGTCAAGGGAAAATAGAATTATGTTTGCAAATTGAAGAAGAGCTTGTATGGCTTAAAACAAGCTCCCAGGCAATGGTACAGGAAGTTTGGTTCTTTTATGAGTCAGCAGGGCTTCAAGAAGACTTCTTCAGACCATTGTGTTTTTGTGCAAAAATTCTCTGATGGTGACTTTATTATCGTTTTGCTTTATGTTGATGACATGCTTGTTGTTGGTCATAATGCTTGCAGGATTAAAGAGTTGAAGCAAGAGTTGAATAAGTCTTTTGCTATGAAAGACTTGGGACCAGCAAGACAGATTCTTGGCATGCAGATTGTCCGTGATAGAGATGCCAAGAAGTTGTGGTTGTCACAAGAAAAGTATATTCAGAAAGTACTTCGTAGATTTAACATGGACAAAGCTAAGGTTGTCAATACACCTTTAGCTATGCACTTCAAATTGAGTACTAGACATTGTCCTTCCAGTGATGGTGAGAAGGAAGATATGAAGAAAGTTCCTTATGCTTCAGCTGTTGGTAGTTTGATATATGCAATGGTGTGTATAAGACCAGATATTGCTCATGATGTTGGTATTATTAGTCGTTTTCTTTCTAATCCAGGAAGAGAGCATTGGAATGTTGTAAAGTGGATTATGAGATATCTTTGTGGCACTTCTAGTTTGAGTTTGTGTTTTGGTACAGGGAAGCCTATTCTTTGTGGTTACACTGATTCAGACATGGCTGGTGATGTTGATACTCATAAGTCTACTTCATGCTACTTGATTACTTTTGCAGGGGGAGCTATATCATGGCAATCTAGGTTGCAAAAATGTGTTGCTTTATCTACTACAGAGGCTGAGCTTATTGCTGCTGGTGAAGCTTGCAAAGAGTTTATATGGATGAAGAGATTTTTGGGGGAACTTGGTTGTGCTCAAGAGAGGTACGTGCTTTATTGTGACAGTCAAAGTGCTATTCATCTTGGCAAGAATTTTACATTTCATGGTCAGTCTAAACACATTGATGTGAGGTATCATTGGATTCGAGATGTGTTGGACTCTAAGTTGCTTGAACTTGAAAAGATCCATACCAATGATAATGGTTCCGACATGATGACTAAAGCTTTGCCAAGAGGGAAGTTTGGGGATTGTTGCATGATTGTTGCATGATTGTCGGGATGGCGGTCACCTCCACATAGTTGTGAGGGGGAGAATTGTTGGGTTTAGGATCTTTTTTTCCCCTTCCTATGTGGATAAATAAAAGTCTTATTAGGACAAGCCCACTTTAGCCCATAAGCCCAATATTATGTGACATATATAAGGCTTATTTGGTTTTATTTTCAGAAACACAAGAGAAAAAAAATCAAGAGAGATTCGTTTTAGAGATTGAGAGAAAAGAGAGAGAAATCCCGTTTTTGCTTCAGGAAATTTTATGCTCAGGCAGTCCGCTTTAGACAGAGTTTTCTGCTTCGTTAACCGTTGGAGCATTCTCAAATTATAACTGGGAGTTCTCAAAATCTGGTTCTTGAAATTCAACGGTGGAGATTGAATTTGATTGAATTTGGAGGTCTGTAGCTTCTGATATTTGGGGCATGAATAGTAGCTCGTTTTTGGGTGAAATCTCTCCTTTAATTCTCTAGTTTTGGTGCAATCTTGATTTGTTGTTGCTCGTTGTTTGACACTTTTTGGTGGCCAATTTTGGAGAAATTTTTTGTAACTCTTGGTATTTATAGTGGAGCTTTTGGTTCTTGTGGTTTTTTTACTCTTCACATCGAAGGGTTTTCCACGTAAATCTCTGTGTCTTGTGTGATTGGTTTATTCTTGTCTTATTGCTTTAATTTTGTTGATATACTTGCTGTTTATTCTTCGTATTGCTTGATTTGGTTTTTCTTCTCTTGATTCAAATTGAAAGGGAAGTTTAGATTTGGGTATTATTCCGTTGTTATCCTGTCGGGCATTCTTGTTAGTGTCTTGCCTTTCCCAACAAGAGCCACCATACAACGCCAACTTGTGGTACTCTTTATTTGTGATACTTACTGTGGTGTTGAGCCTCTTTCTGGTGATAATCTGTTAAAAATAATGGAAAAGATGGGGTAAATTGTTAATATCAAGGGTACAAAAGATTGACGTCATCGGTATTTAAGGGCCTAAAGATGAATGGAGATAGTTTTGTACTAATTTAAATAGTCAAGGGGAATTTTTGACCCTTCTCTGTATATATTATTTTGATGATGAGTGGAACCAGTTCGATTTGAGTTTATGGACGAGCGATTATGCGATGGATCATGTACCGCGCTATACGGGAGGTGGACACCTAGGGTCCTATAGAGATCATGACTAGTTGAGAAAAAATAAAGTTCTTTAGCATATGTGTACAAATGAGTGACTATGTGATGTAATACATAGTATAGAGTGATGATTGATGAGATACAAAGGATGTATAGTCATGATTAATGTGGTCGTATTTCCATGATTGTGTGTGGCTGTTTTATGATTAAAATATTTGGTGATGACCATTATGTATTTTGTATTGAGACATCTATGTCCAGTGACCGTTGACATTGATATGTTGGGAAATGAGATCGTCATATATCTCTTTTTTTAGCTTGATACTTTTGTAGAAGGATTGTCTCAACAAAACCTTGTTGGTAATTACTATGCAAATCTAAATTTTATTTTACGTACTACCATTTGATTAAAATAAATATTCATAACTTATATAATTTAAAATTATTACATAGAAGGACAATTTCAAATAATATTTTCCTAAAAAGTTAGAAATTATATAATTCAATCAAGACAAACAATGAAATGTTAAGTGTAACACCTTGGTATTTCAAAGAGCTAAAAATAGAAAGAACTAAATTGGAAATAAGCTAAATCTGGAAAATTTCAAGTTATGCTTAAGTTATTAGTTTGAGTCAATTTCAAACGACCATAACTTTCAGTACAAAATGAGTTAGGAGGCCCATACTATATCAAATGAGGAATCCTCTTTTCAACGCCACAACGTTTTCTAATTTTTGAGCTCGTATGAGAGAGATATGATTGTTTGAAGTCAGGTTGTTCAATTAAAGAAGTTACCCAAAAATATGAGGGGTATTTTGGTCTTTTCCTTATCCTTTCAGATTTAAGCACTTTTAATAAATAATTAGGGGTCTAAACTGATTTGGTTTAGTTTTTCCAAATCAAAATACTCTTAGGGATTTAGAAAAAGAGTTCAAGAAAAGAAAAGAGGAGAAGATCCAAGCGTTAGTCAAGTTCTTGAGGTTTTCTTGCGGATATTCGTCAAGGGTTTGATCCCTAAGAGGTATGTGAGTTCTCATAGTGTTGGGTTTGTTCACCCACACGCCAATCATGTTATTTTCAGCGCAAATTCGTTCTTAAAGTTGAAGGATTTGAGTTCTTGTTGAGTTTTCTTGGAATACCTTTCATATTATTGATTGTTGGGATTTCGATGAGTTCTTGAGCTAAGTGTTAGTGTTTTGAGGGTTGTTTCGAGTATATTATCGTGTACATACGTTGAGTATTCGATTCTAAGTGATTGGAGAAGAAACCATCCGATTCTAGTCGAATTAAGGTTAGAAAACGAGTAGAAAAATTTGTCGGAATTGCCTGGGGGAAAGGTGGCGCGATGCTTCACAGATGAGCCAACAAAGCTGGGGTGGTGTGCCAAAAGTGCGCCAGAAATGCATCTTAGAACTGTAGGGGCTGGCGCCCCGCGCCAGCAGTGCGCCAGGGTCGCCTGCCCCCACCCTTTTTCCGTTGTTTTACCCGTCTAAGTTTTCCTAAAGTATACCTTTACTTCCTATTGATTCTAACTACTCTGAACTACTTCTAAACATCTAGAAATCATTCATAAAGATGAATCATAATCTTGAATTCATAAATTCAAATTCAAGGTAGAGCTAAGAGTCAAGTCTTGAGAGTTCTTCGAGTCATTTTAAGAAGTCTTTTACACATTGTTTTAAAACTTCTTTTAAATGACTTGAGCACTGAGTTGAGGAAGATTAGACCTGAGTTCATTTTCTTTAAAATGATAAATGGGAACTAAGTATTCGCAAGAGTAAATATTTTCACATAAGGATGAGAGAAAACACCGATTTCCGAAAGAGCTTTTGAGCAGTTTTGAGTACCATCTCTTTTAAGAAAAAGATTTTGATTAATAATCTCAAACCAGAGAAAAATTTATGTTTTTAAACATATGAGCTAGTTATATTTTGGGAGTAGTATTGAGCACCGCTATGGGGATGAGTTCAGATAACTCAAAGTCCTCATAAACCATATAGCCAACGTGGGTACAAAGGGTTATACTTTTTAGATGTTTCCTTATTGATTTTTGGCCTAGACTAGTGGATCCACTTAGTTAGTAGGTTCTATAGCCCGGAAAGTTATAGGACAATTCTGGCAGTGTGGGCTAGACGTTATATCATCACATAGCTCATCTGATGGTTGTCGGTTAGAGAATCTCCCATAGAGTTTATTTTGTATTTTCATATACAAACAAAGTTTATTTTGTATTCTTGCATACAAATTGAGTATATTGCATTTTTAAATACATGAAGTTGTTATCTATTGTTTGAAAAGTCTTTCCTTATAATGCATTCTTTACTACTGCTTTATATTGAAATGAGTTGAGTATCCATGTGTTGAGTTGAGACGAGGTAAGTGTTTCTTTCAGTTCCAGTTCAAGCGTATGTCTTGTTTTTGAATTCCCCTCACATGCTCATACATTCCATGTACTGACGCCATTTATCCTGCATCTTTTATGATGTAGATAAAGATAACCAGGATCAGCATCCAGTGCTTCGTTGATGTAGTTGATCTTCAGAGTTGTTGGTGAGCCTCCCTGCTTCCGGAGGATCCCTTATTTACTTCAGTCATTTCATTTTGTTATTTGGATGTCGTGGGTCTTGTCTCGATGTCCATATCAGTTAGTAGAGGCTTCATAGATAGATAGATGTTAGTTCATGAGTCTTGTTCATTTCAGTTGTTATGTTCTAGACTTGAGTTGCCCTTGAGGACAGTTTGAATGTTTATTTCTAAATATTCTGAGTTTTCTTTTGAGACATTGAGTAAAAGTTGTGCTTTTGAGTTCATAATAATTATGAGTAAGTCTTCCGCTAAGAGTTAAGTCATGCCTAGGTTCGCTTGGGGACAACAATGGTTCTCGAGTGCCAGTCGCACCCAGGGTGTAGGCTCGGGGCGTGACAAAATTGATATCAGAGTACAGAGTTCAAGAATCCTAGGGTGTCTATGAAGCAGTGTCTGAAGAGTCCTAGTTATCGGTGTGAAGTGCGCCACATCTATAATTAGGAGGTTGCAATATTTAGGATCTATCTCACTTCTTTTATACTCTTTTCGTGCAATAGAGTTCATCTCTATAAAAGTTTCCTTCTAACTAGTGCTTGCGCATATCTTTCAGATCATGCCTCCACGAAGAGCTGTTCGAGGTCATCCTACTAGAGGACAGTTAAGGATCAAGGAGTACCCAATGCACCAGAAGTGCAACCCTAAGCAGAGGTCACTAATGCTGAGTTTCGAGATGCTATCCGGATGTTGAGTCAAGTGGTAGCCAACCAAGCTGGGAAGCAGAGAAGGGATCGACAAGATGTGGATGATATATGCAAAGTCAGTGAGTTCTTAAGGATGAATCTTCCTAATTTCACCAGTTCAAGTGTCACTAAGGATCCGAAAAACTTTATGGAAGAGTTGCGAAAGGTTTTTGAGGTTATGCATGTTACTGATGCTGAGTGAGTGGAACTACTTGCATACCAATGGAAGGGTGTTTCTAGAATCTGGTTTGACCAATGGAAGAAGGGTAGAGGTGAAGGTGCACCAATTGTGAGCTGGGCTGTGTTTGAAGGTGACTTCATGGGGCGGTTCTTTCCTCGTGAACCGAGAGAGGCAAAGGTAAGAGAATTTCTCACTCTTAAGCAGGAATCTATGAGTGTGAATAAGTACAGCCTGAAGTTCACCCAACTTTCCCATTATGCTCCTGAGATGGTTGCTGAGATGAGGTGTATGATGAGCTTTTTTTTTGTGGGTTGTCTGGTCTGTCAAGCAAAGAGGGTAAGGCAACTATGTTGATAGGGGACATGGACATAGCAAGGTTGATGATACATGTACAACAGGTTGAAGAAGATAAGCTGAGAGATAGAGAAGAGTTTTGAAATAAGAAGGCAAAGACAACAGGAAATGAGTCTGGGCAGCAAAAGAGTAATGCGAACCGATCGCCTTTCCAACACAAGAAAAATTTACATGCTCCATCATCTGCTAACCTGCACCAAGGAACAGAGGTGAGTTCAAGAATCATAATTCACAGAATTTCAGAGCTAGACCTGCACAGTCTCAATGTAGTGTAGGAAAAGGAGGTAATGAGATTCCTGCATGTGTTAAGTGTGGTAGGACCCACTCAGGAGTGTGTCGCGATGGCTCCAATGGTTGCTTCAAGTGTGGTCAGAATGGTCACTTCATGAAAGAGTGCCCTAAGAACAGGCATGATGGTGTTAATGGGGGCTATAGAGCCCAATTTTCTTCAGTGGCTCCACCAGATCGAGCTATACCTAAAGGAGCTACTTCAGGGATAGGCAGAGGGGCAAACCGTCTATATGTTATCACTAATCACCAAGAGCAAGAGGATTCGCCAAATTTTGTCACTGGTATGATCAAAGTCTTTAATTTTGATGTATATTCTTTGCTAGATCCAGGAGCAAGTCTATCTTTTGTGACTCTTTATATTGCCATGAATTTCGATATTATTCCTGAGCAACTTCTTGAGCCCTTCAGTGTTTCTACACCTGTTGGTGAGTCTATTCTAGCTGAGAGAATTTATCGTGATTGTACCATTTCCGTCAATCACAAGGACACCACGGATGACTTAGTCGAGTTATAAATGGTAGATTTTGATGTTATTTTAGGTATGGAATGGCTTCATGCCTGTTATGCCTCAGTTGATTGTAGAACTCGAGTAGTTAAGTTCCAGTTTCCTAAGGAGCCAGTTATAGAGTGGAGGAGTAGTTCAGCAGTGCCTAAGGGTCATTTCATTTCGTACCTTAAGGTGAGAAAGTTAGTTTCCAAGGGGTGCATCTATCACTTAGTCCGAGTTAATGAGTCTAGTGTTGAGACACCGCATATTCAGTCAGTTTCAATTGTGAGAGAGTTTTCAGAAGTCTTTCCATATGATCTTCCCGGAGTCCCTCCTAAGATAGAAATAGACTTTAGTATAGATATTCTTCCTGATACTCATCCTATCTCTATTCCGCCATATAGAATAGCTCCAGCTGAGTTAAAAGACTTAAAAGAGCAGTTGAATGACCTTCTTGAGAAAGGCTTTATTCGACCAAGTGTCTTGCCTTGGGGAGCTCCGGTCTTATTTGTGTGGAAGAAAGATGGCTCTCTTTGGATGTGTATATATTACCGTTAGTCGAACAAGGTTACTATCAAGAATAAGTATCCTCTTTCAAGAATTGATGATCTCTTCGATCAACTTCAGGGTGCCACTTGTTTTTCTAAGATAGACCTCAGATCAGGCTATCATCGGTTGAGAGTAAGAGAAAGTTACATCCCTAAGACATTTTTCAGGATCCGTTATGGTCATTATGAGTTTCTGGTTATGTCTTTTGGCCTAACTAATGCTCCTGCAACATTCATGGACCTTATGAACAGAGTATTCAAGCCTTATTGTCACGACCTAGGGGTATCCCCTAGATGTAACATGGAGTATAGAATCCCGAAGGACTCCATACAAACCACTTAGTCCTCATAACATAAACAGTAGAACAATAAGAGTAAAACACATTTCAAGTCTCAAAAAGTTTTTCATAAAAGGAAGCGGAAGTCTAGACACTTTTCTCATCATAGCCATCTATTACAATATTGAATGAAATAGAGCCTAGCCCATACAACATGTCCAAAAGGGAAAGTATATGAAAGAAACTAAACATATAAAAATCCGTCCTCGAACCATAAGGACTCACCAAGCTCGAGAAAACAATCAAATCCAAGCTCTAGCCACAAGAATGATCACCTCTAGTGTCGGACCCTACACTTGGGAAAAATGTAGGCAAAAGTAGGCGTTTGTAAGATTCACTAAGTATGATAGTCATGCATAAAAACATTTGAAACATGCAAAAAGGGACATTTCATTTGAAAACATGCCATTTACCAAGTTAAACATCATTATAGAGATAAACATAGCATAAGAGGTTAGACAACATAAGTCATAAAACATAAGTCATATAAAGCTTCATCATCTTTAAAACCATTGAACACATATAAAAAGCTTGTTGAGTAACCATAGTTCATTGTTCATGTTCTTGTTGTGGAAATAAGACTTAACCAACATGAGACCATGTGAGCTAAAACATGGTCACCCGGTGTTACCCACACTGAAAAAGGTTGTCCTACTTGTCTAAGGTAGAACCATGGTTTGTTAGCTTAGGTGGATCCACTAGCTAAATATCCTACGGGGGCAAGTAGTTTATGGGATAAGGAGATTTCTACTAGAAACCCGCACTCAACTTCCGTAAAAGGCTTCCATCTCATGAGACATACTTGGGAAACCCGGACTCAACTTGCGTAGAAGGCTTCCATCTCATATTCAATATCCACTCGGTGCTAAAATTAATCCCACGGAGTACTTATTAAGTCTTAACTTAAATCATGTTTCATGGAAGGATGCCCTTGACAATCAATCCAAATTAGTTCATTAGGATATCTCTTAGATCATGCGTGAGGAAACCTTTCACAGTCCATGTCTTCATGTAAGTATTGGATTCAATTAGGTGAGAAAGCCTTTCATCCTAGAATCTTCATTATGTGAGAAAACCTTTCACATCATGTTTATTATGTGTTCATGAGAATATCCTTTCAATCAACACAATAATATTATCATAATCATTGACACTTCACTCTCAAAGCGTTCTTAAAGCATTTACATAGATTTCATAAAACATGCATAATCTCAAACTTTTCCCTTTCAAGGTTCGAAGCTCACTTTCAATCAACACATCTAAAATTCAAGAATTAGACATGGATTTCATTATAATTCAAGTGATTCAATCACTACGTGCATAATTTCATAACATTCCTCTCTCCTCAACAAAGACCCACATCATAAGATCACAATTGAGAAATATGGGGATTTCATGGGTTCTTGGGGATACATCATAAAAACCATGGGAAATCATAAATTAATGCTTAATATAACAAAATTCAACCATTAGAATCAAGTTTAAAAAGGAACCCATGACTTTGGAATCAAACCCTAACAATTGGGGATTTCTATCTTTTTTTGAAATTGAAGATTTTAAGAGGACTCCATGGATGAAAGTTATCCATGGATGAAGACTACCATACCTTATTCACAAAGCCCAAGGAAATTGATGAACAAAAGCTTGCTTCTTGAACCCTAGCTTGAATCTTCTTCTTCTTCTTCTTCCTCAAGTTTTCTAGAGAAATAAAATTTTTTTGGAGAGAATGAACTTTTGGGTTTTCTTTTAGATTCTAGGGAGAATGTCTTAATTTGGGGAAATTTGAGCATAAAAATCTTGTATACTTTACTAGATGAGGGGTGAAATGACGTAGTATCAAATTTAGGAAATTATGAAATGACATTAAAGACCCTAACTTATTTTTAGGGCTATTGCAAGCTGAGGCTCACCAAGGGAACTCGGCGACTCGCCAAGTGGACCCTTGACTCGCCTAAAATTACAATAGCTCCTTCCATGGAGCAGGCAGCTTGGTGATTGGGGAGGTAGGGTCGGCGAAGCGCCTACTGGTCGGTGACCCTGACCTGGCCCGCTCAAAGTTCTAGCACCTAGGCCAAGGGGGACAACTCATTAGGCGATGGTAGGAACCTTTGGAGGATCGCCAAGTAGCCTTGGCAACCACACTGTCCCTCGCCAAGTGGATCAAGGAGAAAAAGGCTTTCTTCAACCCTTCCCAAGGTATTTTAGGCCCTTGCCTTCTTCCATGGCTAGTTACAACCACACACTTAGCCCTAGCTTAGCCTACTAGATTCCGGGGTGTTACATTATCTCCCTTTGGGAACATTCGTTCTCGAATGATGCTCTAGACACCTTACGGGAGTAAAGACTCAAGTCTAGCAGCCCATCATGCATGCAACATCATAACAATGCACAATTCAAAGGAGGAAACATCAACTCCAACTTAAACACACTCAATGCATCAAAAAGAAGTAGGAACTACATCTAACAATCCATCATGCACAAAATTTCAACTTTTCTCATGTTCTTAGAAGGAATTACATTCTCCAAGCTAAAAACATGCTCAACACAATCTCATAAAGCTCATATGCAAATTACTTTCAAAGAGCATAATTAAAGCATATTCATCAATTTATCTCATGAAGTCAATAAGCAACTCATATTAAATGCACAACAACATGAGGAAAATCAATCATATAAGCTCATTTTCTTTCTAAACATAAGTTTCTCATGAACATGCATAACATAGGGAAATCATGGAAAACACATACAACACACATAACTTCCTAAACAAGGGAAAACTCAAGAGGAGTTGATTACCTCAAGCTAGAATTGGAGTAGAAGGAAAAATATGAGGATATCGGGACTTCATATCAGCCTCGGCCTCCCAAGTAGCACCCTCAACTAGTTGATTCCTCCATAATACCTTAACAGAAACTATTTCTTTGTTTCTCAATTTCTTAACTTGTCGATCTAGGATCTCTACCGGAACTTTCTCATATGAAAGACTTTCTTCAACTCCCAACCCTTCTAAGGGAATTATGGATGTCGGGTCTCCAATACACTTCTTAAGCATAGAGACATGAAATATCAGATGCACTGAAGCCAACTCATTTGGCAAATCTAACTCATAGGTAACTTTACCAACACGTCTCAAAATTTGGTATGAGCCTACATACCGGGATTAAGCTTCCTTTTCTTGCCAAACCTCATCACACCATTCAGGGGTGAGATTTTTAGATAGACCCAATTGGTAACCTCAAATTCTAGATCCCTTCTCCTCACGTCGGCATAAGACTTTTGCCAACTTTGGGTCGTCCTCAACCTCTCTCTAATGAGTTGGACTTTCTCAATGGCCTCATAAACTAAATCGGGACCTAGTAGGGCAAATTCACCCACCTCAAACCATCCAATGGGAGACCTACACCTCCTACCATATAAGGCTTCAAAGGGAGCCATACCGATACTTGAGTGATAAATATTATTGTAGGCAAATTCTATCAATGGCAAGTGGTCATCCCAATTACCCTTGAAGTCAATTACACATTCCCTTAACATATCTTCCAACGTTCGGATGGTACGCTCTGCTTGCCTATGGGTTTGGGGATGAAAAGTCGTGCTAAGCTTAACCTTAGTGCCAAGACCTTTTTGTAATGACTTCCAAAAGTGAGAAGTGAATTGAGTACTCCGATCAGAAATTATGGATAGAGGAACCCCATGCAACTTCACCATTTCTCTTATGTATAACTTAGGATAGTCCTCCGCCGAAAAGGAAATCTTGACGGAAATGAAGTGAGTTGATTTTGTCATCCGATCTATAATGACCCAAATAGAATCATGTTGTCTTCGGGTTCGGGGAAAATCCATAATAAAGTCCATGTTTACATCTTCCCACTTCCAAGTGGGAATACCTATATCTTGGGATAAACCTCCCGGCCTTTGATGCTCACCTTAACTTGTTTACAACTAGGACACCTAGACACAAATCCCGCAATGTCCTTCTTCATCCCGTTCCACCAATAGACTTTCCATAAATCATGGTACATCTTGGATACCGAGAACTATGAGCTTCCGACAAAATTTGTTCCCTCAAGTCATCAACATTAGGAACACACAGCTGGCCTTGGTATATAAGCACACCATCTCCCCCTTGGGAGAAAGCCTCAACGGATTTCTTAAGCACTGCCTCTTTCAATTCAACCAAAATAGGATCAAGACCTTATTTAGATTTCACATCAACTACGAAAGACGATTCAGACCCATTGTGAACCATAATACCACCCTTGGTGGAGTCCACTAATTGAACACCTAATCGAGCCAACCTATGAACATCTCAGACCAACTCTTTCTAATCATCATCAACAAGAGCCAAACTACCCATAGACAACCGACTAAGAGCATCTTCTACCACATTTGCCTTACCGGGGTGGTAAAGAACACTCATGTCATAGTCCTTCAATAATTCTAGCCACCTCATTTGGTGAAGATTCCAATCCTTTTGACTAAACATGATTTGCAAACTCTTATGATTGGCGAACACATCAATATGCACCCCATACAAATAATGCCTTCAAATCTTTAAGGCAAATACAACAGCGGCTAACTCAAGGTCATGGGTAGGATAATTCTTCTCATGGACTTTAAGTTGCCTTGAAGCATAGGCAATCACCTTACCATTTTGCATAAGCACACATCACAACCCAACTCTAGAGGCATCACAATACACCACAAAGCCATCCGCACCCTCTGGTAAAGTCAACATCGAAGAAGAAGTAAGTCTATTTTTCAACTCTTGGAAACTTTTCTCACAAGCTTCCGACCAAATAAACATAGCCTTCTTTTGAGTCAAAGCAGTTAAAGGAGAGAAGCAATGGAAGAAAATTCCTCAACAAACCTTCTATAATAACCGGCCAAACCCAAGAAGCTTCTAATATCCGAAGGATTTTGAGGTCTGGGCCAACTCTTGACCGCGTCCGTCTTCTTAGGATCTTTCTCAACACCCTTATTAGACACAATATGACCAAGGAAAGCTACAAACCTTAACCAAAATTCACACTTGCTAAACTTTGCAGAAAGTTGTTGGTCCTTAAGAACTTGTAATACAATCCTCAAATGATCAACATGTTAATTCTCACTCCTTGAATAGATAAAAATATCATCGATAAACACAATCACAAACATGTCTAGAAATTCATAATGGTCATACTGAGTTAGTTAAACCAAACGACATCAATAGGAATTCATAATGGTCATACCGAGTTTGAAAATCCATCTTTGGAATATCGACCCCTCTCACCCTCAATTGGTGATAACCCGAACGAAGATCAATCTTAGAGAGACAGTTAGCCTCTTGAAGTTGGTCAAAAAAGTCATCAATCCTTGGAAGAGGATATTTGTTCTTAATGGTCCCTTTATTCAATTGATGATAATCAATGCACATTCGAAGAGACCCATCTTTGTTTCTAACAAACAATAATGGAGCACCCCATTACGAGATACTCGATCGGATGAAACCCTTATCCAACAAATCCTTCAACTGTTCTTTCAATTCTTTTAACTCAGTCGGATCCATTCTGTAAGGAGGAATTGAGATAGGTTGAGTATCTGGGAGAAGGTCAATACCAAAGTCTATTTCTCGCTCGGGAGGAATACCGGGTAGATCATCTGGGAACACTCCCGAAAACTCATTTACAACGGGGACCGACTCAAGAGTAGGGGTTTCAGAATCAACATCCCTCACCCTAACGAGATGGTAAATGCAACCCTTATAGATCATCTTTCTAGCAAACATGAGATGAACTGGCCCTTAGGCATAAAATTTCCCCCGCTTCCACTCTAGGATAGGCTCATTAGGGAACTAAAAATTGACCACACGGGTTCTACAATCTATAGAAGCATAACATGCATGCAACCAATCCATACCCAAGATAACATCAAAGTCTAACATGTCAAGCTCTACCAAATCAACAAGAGTAACTCTATGGGATAAGGAAACGGGACATGTTCTATAGACCCTCTTAGCTACAACAGAATCACCAACAGGAGTAGAGACAGAAAAAGGTTCTAACAACACATCATGGAGCACATTAAATCTCATCGCCACATATGGCGTCATACATGATAAAGTAGCACTGGGATCCAACAAGGCATACACATCTATATGGAAAACTTTTAACATATCGGTGACTACGTCTGGGGAGCTCTCTTGGTCACCTCAGTTTTAGAGAGCATAAAAGCAGTTTTTCTTGGGAGCATTGGAGTTCGAACCACTAGGAGGAGTTTTCTTTCTCTCTCTTCCTTGAACCTTAAGCATTGGTCAATATCTCATTTTGTGCCCACTTTTTTCACAAACAAAACAACCATTCGTGCTGGCTAGACACTTACCATCATGTTTCCTTCCACATTTCACACAAGTAGGCCTAGCCATAGAAAATCCATTACCATTACCACCTTGAGGTTTAGAGTTGGACACCTTATCCTTGTTGACCTTTGGAGGAGTGTTGGAGGAACCTTCACTGGAAAATATTTTTTTAAACCTAGGTCGACCTTGTCCATCGGACCTTACATTGGAGAAGTTCCCATCACTGGTCCTAGACCTTTTTACCTCCTTATTCTTTTCTTTGAGTTACTCATTCTCCATTTGTTGGGCATACACCATGAGACGAGAAATATCCATATATTGGACAAGCATTGTCGTACGACATTCTTTTACTACCATGTCGGACACTCCCATCACAAATTTATTCATCTTAGCCTTTGAATCTGCCACCATAGTTGGAGAATACTTGGATAGTTGGGTGAACTTTAGAGCATACTCCCTCACACTCGTACTTCCTTGGCGATGGTTAATGAACTCCTACATCTTGGCTTCCCTCAACTCAAGTGGAAAGAACTTATCAAGAAATGTCAATTTAAACAATTCCCACTCTACAGGACCCGCTCCTATTGGCCTCTCATCCTTCTATTGATTATACCACACTTGAGTAATACCTTTCAATTGTTAAGCCGATAACTCCGCCTTCTATACCGGAGTCACCCCCATAATAGCTAGTACCTTATAGACCTCATCGATAAACTCTGGGGGATCCTCCTCCATTTTGGAGCCATAAAAGTCTGGAGGGTTCATTCTTGCAAAGTCTCTCACTCTTAAAGCCACCGAATTCACACTAGGGTTCATAGGAGCTACAACCTCTCTATTGGCTTGAGCCGTTATGGTTTGAGCCAATACTTGAAAAACAGCCCTAAACTCTGCATTTTTTACATTCTCAGCCAAAGGATCAATTGGAGCTTGAGGAAGAGCTCGTTGATTAACATTTTCTTCCTCATTCCTTCTAGCAAAAGCCCTTCGAGTAGTCATATCATGTAAACCAACGGCAAGGATTAGGAGAAAGACCTTATAGAGTTAAACTCTATCGAACGACTTCAGAGTAATGAAATATGTGGCATTTCCTAAACATTTTGTAGCTCTCACTCATAAATGTGGCGCGCTTCACACTCATGAACAAGAATCTACTAGGCGTGGCTTATGAGACATCATCCTAGGATTATTCTAAACCTTGTGCTCTGATTACCAAGTTTTTCATGACCCAGGGGTACCCCCTAGATGTAGCATGACATATAAAACCCTGAAGGACTCCATACAAGCCACTTAGTCCTCATAACATAAGCAATATAACAATTAGAGTAAAACACATTTCAAGTCTAAAAAAAATTCATAAAAGGAAGTGGAAGTCTAGACACTTTCTCTCATTATAACCATCTATTACAATATTGAATGAAATAGCGCATAGCCCATACAACATTTCCAAAAAGGAAAGTACATAAGAGAAACTAAACAAATGAAAATTTGTTCTCGAACCATGAGGACTCACCAAGCTCGGGAAAACAATCAAATCCAAGCTCTAGCCACAAGAATGATCACCTCTAGTGTCGGACCCTACATGTGGGAAAAATGTAGGCAAAAGTAGGCGTTGGTACAAAGATGCACTAAGTATGATAGCCATGCATAAAAACATTTGAAACATGCAAAAAGGGACATTTCATATGAAAGCATGTCATTTACCAAGTTAAACATCATCATAGAGATAAACATAGCTTAAGAGGTTAGACGTAATAAGTCATAAAATATAAGTCATATAAATCTTCATCATCTTTAAAACCATTTAACTTATATACAAAGCTTGTTGAGTAACCATAGTTCATTGTTCATGTTCTTGTGGTGGGAATAATCTTTAACCGACATGAGACCATGTGAGCTAAACCATGGTCACCCGGTGTTACCCACACCGAAAAGGGTTGCCCTACTTGCTTAAGGTAGAACAATGGTTTGTTAGCTTAGGTGGATCCACTAGCTAAATATCATACGGGGGTACGTAGCTTACGGGATAAGGAGATTGCTACTAGAACTCGGACCCAACTTGCGTAAAAGGATTCCATCTTATGAGACATACTTGGGAAACCCGTACTCAACTTGCGTAGAAGGCTTCCATATCATATTCAATATCCACTTGGTGCTAAGCATTAATCCCACGGAGTACTTATTAAGTCTTGACTTAAATCAAGTTTCATGGAAGGATGTCCCTGACAATCAATCCAAATTAGTTCATTAGGATAACTCTTAGATCATGCGTGAGGAAACCTTTCACTGTGTCTTCATGTAAGTATTAGATTCAATTAGGTGAGAAGGGCTTTCAACCTAGAATATTCATTATGTGAGAAAACCTTTCACATCATGTTAATTATGTGTTCATGAGAATATCCTTTCAATAAACACAACAATATTATCATAATCATTGACACTTCACTCTCAAAGTGTTCTTAAAGCATTTACATAGATTTCATAAAACGTGCATAATCTCAATCTTTGCCTTTCAAGGTTCAAAGCTCATTTTCAATCAACACATCTAGATTTCAAACATTATACATGTATTTAATTATCATTTAAGTGATTCAATCACTATGTGCATAATTTTATAACTTTTCTCTTTCCTCAACAAAGACCCACATCATAAGATCACATTTGAGAAATATGGGGATTTTAGGGGTTATTGGGGATACATCATAAACACCATGGGAAATCATCAATTCATGCTTAATATAACATAATTCAACCATTAGAATTAAGTTTAAAAAAGTAACCCATGACTTTGGAATCAAACCCTAACAATTGGGGATTTATATCTTTTTTTGAAATTGAAGATTTTGAGAGGACTCCATGGATGAAAGCTATCCATGGATGAATACTACCATACTTTAATAACAAAGCCCAAGGAAATTGATGAACAAAATCTTTCTTCTTGAACCCTAGCTTGAATCTCCTCCTCCTTCTTCTTCCTCAGGTTTTCTAGAGAGAGATTTTTTTGGAAAGGATGAACTTTTGGGTTTTCTTTTAGATTCTAGAGAGAATGTCTTAATTTGGGGAAATTTGAGCATAGAAATCTTATATACTTTACTAGATAAGGGGTGAAACGACATAGTATCAAATTTAGGAAATTATGAAATGACATTAAAGACAATAACTTATTTTTAGGGCTGCTGCAGGGTGAGGCTCGCCCAGGGCACTTGGCGACTCACCAAGTGGACCCTTGGCTCGCCTAAAATTACAGTACCTCCTTCAATGGAGCAGGCAGCTTGGCGATGGGGGAGGTAGGGTCAGCGATGCGCCTACTGGTCAGTGAACCCCGACCTGGCCCGCCCAAAGTTCCATTAGCTAGGCCAATGGGGACAGCCCACTAGGCGATGGTAGGAACCTTTGGCAGATCGCCAAGTAGCCTTGGCAACCACATTGTCCCTCGCCAAGTGGATCAAGGGGGAAAATGCTTTCTTTAACCCTTCCCAAGGTATTTTAGGCCCTCGCCCTCTTCCATGGCTAGTTACCCCCACACACTTAGCCCTAGCTTAGCCTACTAGATTCTGGGGTGTAACACTTATCTAGATATATTTCTTATCGTATTCATTAATGACATTTTAATCTATTCGAGGAATGAAGAAGATCATGCTAGTAATCTCAGAGTAGTTCTTCAAACTCTCAAGGATAGAGAGTTGTATGCTAAATTCTCTATCTGTGAGTTTTGACTTGAGTTTGTGGGTTTCTTGGGCCACGTTGTTTCTGGTGAAGGAATTTGAGTTGACACTCAGAAGATTGCGACAATACAGAACTGGCCTAGACCACATCTCAAACTAATATTAGTAGTTTCTTGGGATTAGTTGGTTATTATAGGAGGTTTGTCGAGGGGTTTTCATCTATTTCATCCACGTTGACCAAGTTGACTTAGAAAATAGTTAAGTTTCAATGGTCTGAAGCTTGTGAGAAAAGTTTTCAGGTATTGAAAACTAGGTTGACTACTGCACCAGTGTAGACCTTACTAGAAGGTACGAAAGGTTTTGTTTTGTATTGTGTTGCATCCAAAGTTGGGTTAGGTAGTGTATTGATGCATAATGACAAGGATTTAACTTATGCCTCCAGACAACTTAAGATTCACGAGAGGAATTACCCAACCCATGATTTAGAGTTGGATGCGGTAGTATTTGCTTTGAAAATATGGCGTCATTATCTTTATGGTGTTCACGTATATGTGTTTACCGATCACAAGAGTCTGCAATATGTATTCAGTCAGAAAGAGCTTAATCTCAGACAGATGAGGTGGTGGGAGTTACTCAAAGATTATGACATGAATATTCTCTATCACCTAGGTATGGCTAATGTTGTTGATGATGCTTTGAGCAGATTGTCTATGGGTAGTACCACCCATGTGGAGGAAGGAAAGAAAGAGTTAGCAAAAGATGTGCACAAACTTGCACAATTGGGAGTCCAAATAATGGATTCCAATTAAGAAGGAGTAGTGGTTATGAATGGAGATGAATCATCGTTAGTGTTTGAAGTGAAAGAGAAATAAGATGAACATCCTATTTTTCTTGAATTAAAGTCAAATGTTCATAAGCAGATAGTGATGGCTTTTGAACAAGGGGGAGATGGTGTATTGAGGTATCAAGGTAGATTGTGTGTACCAAAGGTGGATGAAATCCAATAGAGAATCATGGAGAAAGCTCATAGCTCCATATATTCAATCCATCCAGGTTCCACAAAGATGTATCGTGACTTGAGAGAAGTCTATTGGTGGAGTAGTATTAAGAAGGGTATTGCAGAGTTCGTTGCTAAGTGCCCGAATTGCCAACAAGTCAAGGTAGAGCACCAGAGGCCCGATTGTATGGCTCAAAAATTAGAACTTCTGGAATGGAAGTGGGAGATAATCAATATGGATTTCATTACACGTTTACCATGGTCTCGAAGGCAGCATGATTCAATTTGAGTGATTGGAGATCGAATGACTAACCTAGTCCATTTATTACCGGTAAAGACTACATTTTCAGCAGAGAATTATGTAAAGTTATATATTCAAGAGGTAGTCAGACTTTATGGAGTCCCGTTATCTAATTTTTTAGATAGAGGTGTGCAATTCACCGCACACTTTTGGAAGTCTTTCCAGAAAGGTTTGGGTTCCAAGGTAAATTTGAATACTGCTTTTCATCCTTAGACTGATGGTCAAGTGGAGCGCACGATTCAGACTTTAGAAGATATGTTAAGGGCATGTGTGATCGATTTCAAGGGTAATTGGGATGATCACTTACATCTCATAGAGTTTGCTTACAACAATAGTTACCACTCTAGTATCCAAATGGATCCATATGAGGCTCTTTATGGGAGAAGATATATATCTCCTATTGGATGGTTTGAGGTTGGTGAGGCTGGGTTGATAGGACCAGACTGGTTCATCAAGCTATGGAGAAAGTTAAGACTATTCAAAAAAGGTTGAAAACATCACAGAGTCGTCAGAAATCCTATACAGATGTTAGGCGAAGAGACTTAGAGTTTGAAGTAGATGATTGGGTTTACTTGAAGGTTTCACCCATGAAGGGTGTTATGAGATTTGGTAAGAAGGGGAAGTTTAGTCCCCGGTATATTGGTTCTTACAGGATATCCAAGAGGTACAGATGTTAGGCGAAGAGACTTAGAGTTTGAAGTAGATGATTGGGTTTACTTGAAGGTTTCACCCATGAAGGGTGTTATGAGATTTGGTAAGAAGGGGAAGTTTAGTCCCCGGTATATTGGTTCTTACAGGATATCCAAGAGGTACAGATGTTAGGCGAAGAGACTTAGAGTTTGAAGTAGATGATTGGGTTTACTTGAAGGTTTCACCCATGAAGGGTGTTATGAGATTTGGTAAGAAGGGGAAGTTTAGTCCCCGGTATATTGGTTCTTACAGGATATCCAAGAGGTACAGATGTTAGGCGAAGAGACTTAGAGTTTGAAGTAGATGATTGGGTTTACTTGAAGGTTTCACCCATGAAGGGTGTTATGAGATTTGGTAAGAAGGGGAAGTTTAGTCCCCGGTATATTGGTTCTTACAGGATATCCAAGAGGTACAGATGTTAGGCGAAGAGACTTAGAGTTTGAAGTA
>JAJOOS010017168.1:0-35673 GCA_029582725.1 Solanum chiquidenum
ATAATATCAAAATCTAGCATATCAAGCTCGACAAGGTCAACATAATTGATTCTATGAGAAAATTGAAATAGGACAATTTTTAAAACTCTCTTAGCTAGAATAGCATCACCCACGGGAGTGGAGACATGAAAGTATTAGAAAGAATTTCGGGACCAACATCAAATCTCATGGCCACATAAAGAGTAACAAATGACAAAGTAGAACATGAATCAGTAAAGCATAAACATCAAGATTTCATACTTCCAACATACCGGTCACCACATTCGGAGAGCCCCCGCGATCCTGTCAAGTCTGAAGAGCATATAATCTATTTTTCTTCGGATCACCTGAACTAGAAACACTAGGCTGAGCTTACCTACCATCATTGACCTTGCTAGCTTGAAGCGGACAATCCTTCACCTTGTAACCACTCTTTCCACAACCAAAGCAATCATCCGTACAAACTAGGTACTTCCCTGAGTGACTTTTACAACAACTTGGGAAAGTTGGGATAGAAGATCCATTACCATCATTCCCTCCTTGAGGTTGAAGGTTACATACCCTATATTTGTTGAACTTAGGACCTAGAGAATTAGATAAACCTTGACTGGAAAAGTTTTTCTACAATCGAAGACCCCCATGTCCAGCATACATAAAATGTGAAAATTCTCCATCACCGGTCCTTGCCCTTTTTAAATCCTTTGCCCTTTCCTTAAGCTTTTCCTCTTCAATTTATTGGCATGCATTATGAAACGAGAAATATCCATTTCCTTGATTAACATGGCGGTGCGACACTCTTTGAAAACCAAGCCAGACACACCCAACACAAACTTACTCATCTTTGCCTTAGAGTCGTCAACTATAGTTGGAGCATACTTAGCTATTTGAGTGAACTTCAAAGCATACTCCTTCACACTCATATTTCCTTGTTGGAGGTTAATAAACTCAAACACTTTCGCTTCTCTCATTTCAAGAGGAAAAAAATGATCAAGAAAAGTTCCCTTAAATTTCTTTCAATTAAGAGGACCACATAAATAGTTCTCTCACTCTTCAATTATTCAAACCACACTTGAGAAAAACCCTTGAGTTGATAAGTGGAAAATTCTGCCTTTTCAATTGTAGAAAGTCCCATAACACCCACTACATTATACACCTCATCAATGAAATCTTGAGAATCCTCATCAACCTTAGACCTAAGAAATTCTGGAGGATTCATCCTAGTGAAGTCTCTTATCCTTTCCACCACCATATCCACATTTGGGTTAATGAGAGCCTTAGACTCTCTATTGGCTTGAGACGTCATAATTTCAGCCAACACTTGTAAAGCAGCTCGAAATTTGGCATGAGCTACTTGCTATCCGAGGATCAATTGGAACTTGAGAACCTCGGGCTCCACATTCTCACCCATTTTCCTTCTTACGCAAGCTCTATGAGGGATCATATCCAAAAAATAATAGAACACAACTAAGGAGAATGATCTTTATACAGATAGACTCTACGACAAAACTTTAGATTAATGAAAGAAGTGGAGTTCCCTTAACTCTTTGTAGCCTCAATTCATAAATATGAAGCGCTTCACATTCATGAACAATACTCTACTCAACGCGGCTTTTCAAACATCCTCAAACCTTTTTCCAAAAGATTGTGCTCTAATACTAAGTTTGTCACGACCAAAAGTACACCCTAGATATGACATGGCGTATAAGACCTTGAGAGGTCCTACACAAGCCACTTGAAATACATATACACAACATAATAGAGAAAATCAAGAAATCTCATATCAAAATAAAGAGTTTGACATTTTAAAAGCACAAATTTAATATAGTCTTGACAAGCCATCTATTACGTCAAAAGGAGTTATCAAAACGTAATCCGTACACCATGTACAACATCCAAAACATAAAATACATTTGAAAGCAATAAAGGAGACATCATCCTCATAATATGAGGACTCACCAAGTATTCAAATCTAAAATATAATCCACTATCCACAAAATGAAGGGAGAGGAATTGTCACGCCCTACATTGGTGAATCAATGTAGGCACAAGTATGCATTAATACATGGAACATACTAAGTATGAGGGAAATGTATTAAAACATGAACATGATCATAAGAAGAAATAATTGAAAATATAATATGCATGACCAAGCTAAACATAGCAAAATCATTTAAGAAGAATCGTAATTCATGATCTTGGTCAATGAATCTTAAGATCACAAGGAAAGCTTTATAAACACTTTAAAAGAAAATTAGTCATTTTTTGGGATATTAGATTTATCCGACAATACACCATGCGAGCCATAACATGGAATCTGATATGACTCCCATACCGAGAAGAAAGAGTCTGCTTCCCTAGGTAGAAATCTGTATCATAACATGTGCTATATCTGCATCCTCTAGCTAGGCCATTTAAGGAAATCCTATGAGGCACATAGTTTGGAACTAGATTTTGCTACTAGAGGCTATCCTATTTAAACCTCTACCTCAAAGTTCTCTCGATGCTAAGTTAAATCTCAATGAAATAGTCATTTTTATAATGCTTTCATAATATATGGAAAAGTACAATTCAAATACTAATCTAAGCTTAAACATCATAGAGTATCTCATTAAATCTTGAATCAAGTCTAAGTGAGTAAACCTTTCACCAAGCCATGGTCTCATAATATGTGAGGAAATCCTTTCAAAACTGCATTGATGCTCATCTTAAAGAGACCTAGATCATAAAAAAATCTTTTTTCATAAATAATGCATAAGTTCATGAAACCATCATTAATTTTTTATTTTTCTTCAATTTCATAAAAATTAGGGTTCATAGTCAAAAATCATGATTAATGCATGGGTTCCAGTGATTTAAATTGGAAAGAGTGTATATGCATTAAATCAACCATAATATCAAATTCAAGAAATTGAATCAACATAAATAGAACCCATGAAGAATAGAAAGAATACTTAATCAATTTGATTGAAATTGATTTGGAAAATTTGAGAAAACCTTGGGGCTCAATGGGTGAGTGCAAGCCATTGATGAAACCCTACATACCTTGAGGATCAAAGAACAAAAGAAATGGTGAAAAAGGATACTTATTGAAACAATGTAGGTACTTACTTCTTCTTCTTGACCTTGGAGAGAATTGGAGGGGTTCAACTTGGATGGATTCAGGAAATTTGAGGGAATGAAAGAGTTGGAGAAATTTAAAGAGTTGAAAGGTAGTTATATGACTTAGAATTATGGTAAAACAACATAGTATAGGCATTAATTGCGGAGGAAAATACCCAAATACCCTTAAGAAATAACCGTCAGTTATTCCTATAGGTTGGACCTATAGTTCATAAAACTTTGTACAGCCTGTACTAGTCAACCGTAGAACAAACTTCATAAACCCAACTTTCACCTTACTCTCCATGAGACCTTTCTACGGCCCGTCCAAATTCCTATGGTCTGTAGCTGTCACAATACAAAGTATACCCTAGACACGATATGGCATATAAGACCCCAAAAAGCCCTACATAAGCCACTTAGCATACATCATACAAGATAATAGAAACAATGGACTTAAAAGCAACATTTTATTTGAATGAGTTAACAAAAGAAGCAAAAGTCTAACATAAGTCTCAAAGCCATCTATTACTTCATTAGGGATTGATTAGTGTGTAACCCATTTATCACATACAAAATTTGAAATGAAAAGAAATGAAAGCAATAGAAGAGTCTTTGTTCTCGGAACATGAGGACTCAACAATCTTCAATGTCTATAAGGGATCACTAGCCACGAGTATGGGAGTTAGGAGCGACCCTACATTAGTGAAATAATGTAGGCACAAGTATGCGTTTGTACATGAAATGTACCAAGTATGATACCAAAGCATAAGAGTTATGAAATTGTGCTAAAAGGACTTTAGATGACATGCAATGACAAAGAAAAATCATAAAATAACATGTCAGAAACATAAGTCATAACCATGGTCAATTCAAACTAAACATCTTTAAAACACATTTGAGATAATTTTAGAGAGTAACCTTAGTTCATTATGGTGAGATATTTACCTTTATCGACATAGTCCATGTGATCTATAACATTAAATCCGATGTCTATCCCACACCAAAAGAGATGTTCTTACTTTCCAAGGTAAGAACCGTAAACTTCTAGCTTAGCTGGATCCACTAGCTAATGTCTGTCTAAGAAAACCTATGGTGGCACATAGTTATGGGACATGGGTAATGACCACTTGTCCACTTAGTTCTAAGCATAAATTCCACAGAATAGTCATTAATCCTATCTTGTCTTATTATCCAGGGAAGGGCACAATTAAGTAGCCAATACAATCTAGAGTTCATTAGAAGAGCTCCTTAATCTTGAATCAACTTAGGTGAGAAAACCTTTCATCCTTATGAATCCTTTATTGTGAGAAAATCCCTTCACAATCATGATTTGAGTAGTATGTGAGAAATCAATTTACAACAACAACATCTATGCTTTACTCTCAAACCAACCTTAAATCATTTACTACATTGTCGTAAAGAAATATGCATATCTTCATAAATTCATTTTTCAGAATTCAAAAGTTTCATGATATGATAAAAATCTAGAAATCAGGGATCATGCATGGGTTCATGTGAATTCAACTTAAAAACATGTAATTATCTCAATTCATGCATAAAAAAATATTAATAATCAGTTAGATCACAATTGAAAAGAAACTAGGATATTGAATAAAACCCTAACTTCAATTGGAGATTCTAACTTGCAAAATTGGATAATTTAAGAACCCTATGGAGGAAAGGACTCCATAGGTGAATAGTTTCATACCTTGATGTCAAAAGCCCACAATCAATGGTAAATTTGGAGTCTTGATCTTGAAACCCTAGACTTCTTCTTCAAGCTTTAAAGAGAGTTTCTCTAGGGAAGAACTTCATCAACTTTTGGGAATTTAGGAAACTGAGTTCAATTGGGTAATTTGGGTATTTAAAACGTTTATACAGGGCCTAGGGTAGAGGGGAAAATGACATAGTATTGGGTTAAAATAATTGGTAAAAGACCCAAAAGCCCTTTTTTTAAAAATAACTATCGGACCCCATCGACGGTTGGACCTACATTCTATAGGTCCTTAGACAGATGGAACTGGTGAATGGAGGATGGGTTACTGGGACCCTAAATTTGACCCACTTTTGATGTATCCATTGTACGGTTCGTAGGTCTTCCTACGATCCGTACGTGACATCCATAAAACCAAACTTTGAGCTTTAAAATTTTACTAAGTTTGGGGTGACTTACGAGACCTATCTATGACTCGTAAGAGGAACGATGGACAATCCTGTTAAACCGTAAAAAAAGGTACTGAGATTTGTTTTAAAATTTTCATTTTCCCTCCACCTACGATTGCCACCTATTGCCCGTAGAAGCTTCTATGATCTATTAGTGGGACCCATAGACATAGACACCAACCCAAGAACTTCATTTTCCTTCTTTTCATTATCCGAGGTGTTATAATATGTCTCCCTTGGGAACATTCATCCTCGAATGGAACTCAATACATCATAAGGGGAGTAGAAATAAGATCTAACAATCCAACATGAATGCAATTAGATAAATGCACTTATTCGAGGAGGAAGAATTGACTCCAAGCTAAAGCATATTCAAAACATCATTTCATAAGGCTTATATGAAACTCATACTCAACTGTACTATAACATGGAGCAATTACTCAAGTTAACTCATTTTCTCAAAAATCCAGTTTTCATGACCATGTATGCATAAGGAAATATGAGAAGGACTAAGATATAAGGAGGGACCATGCGGAAATAAATACCTCAAGCTAAAGTGAGGTTGGAGGGAAAGAGATGAGGGTATTGGGACTTCATATCGGCCTCGGCCTCCCAAGTTGCACCCTTAACAAACTGATTCCTCCAAAAAACCTCCACGGAAGAAACTTTCTTATTTCTTAACTTCTTAATTTGTCTGTAAAAAATCCCAACCATAACTTCTTCATAAGAAAGATTCTCCTTAACTCCCAAACATTCCAAGGGAACAATGGATGTCGGATCTCAGAGAAAATCTCTTCAACAAGGAGACATGAAAAACCGAATGTACCGATGCCAAATCATTAGGAAAATCAAGTTCTTAAGCAACTTTACCAAAATACTTCAAAATCTGATATGGGCCCATATATCGGGGAGTAAGTTGACCTTTCTTCCCAAACCTCATCACACCCTTCATAGGTGAAATTTTCAAATAGGCCCAATCAAAAATATCAAACTCAAGACCTGTCCTTCTAACATCGGCACATGACTTTTGTCGAGTTTTGAGTTGTTTTCAACCTTTCTCGAATAAGTGGAATTTTATACATAGCCTTATGTACCAACTCAGGCCCTATCAAAGCAACCTCACCAACTTCAAAAAAACCCTATAGGAGATCTACACCTCCTACGATAAAGAGCCTCAAATGGGGACCAATACTAGAATGATAGCTATTATTGTAAGAAAACTCAATCAAAGGCAAATGATCATCCAATTTCCCTTGAAGAAGTCACACAAGCTCGTAAAATATATTCAAAAGTTTGGATAGTACGCTCCGCTAGACCATTGGTTTGCGATTGGAAGGCCATACTAAGCTTAACACGAGTATCAAGCCCCTTTTGAAAAGATTTCCAAAACTAAGAGGTAAATTGGGTACCATTATCGGAGATAATGGATAAGGGAACTCCATGAAACATAACCATTTCTCTAAAGTAAAACTTAGCATAGTCATATGATGAATAAAAAATCTTGATGGGAATGGAATGAACCAATTTTGTCATACGATTCATAATAACCCAAATTGAGTCATACCGCCAGGAGTGGGGTAACCCAACTATAAAGTCCATATTTAAATCTTCCTACTTCTAAGTAGGAATACTATTATCTTGAGACAAACCTCCCTGGTTTTGATGCTCAAATTTCAGTTGTTGACAATTAGAACATTTTTCCACGAATTCAGTAATATTCTTCTTCATCCCATTCCATCAATAAACCTCCTTCAAGTCATAGTACATCTTGCTGGCTCCCTGTAACACCCCGTAGTCTAGTAGGTCAACTAGGTCTAACTGTGAGGGCAACAAGCCAAGGACTAGGGGCAAGAGCCAAGGAGAAAGGGCAAGAGCCAAGGGAAGGGGCCAAGTCTGCCCAACTCTCCCTATGTACTGCCCCCACCTTCACGACAACCACCACGGCCAGTGGTGAAGACCACTGCTCGTGGTGGCTAGGCAGTAGCTCCCCAAGGTCTGCCCAAGTTGGACTCATCATCATGAGCCACTTCATGGCCAGTGGTGATGACCACGGCTCGTGGGAAGGCTCGTAGTGATGCCTTCAACTCTTAGGGGCCAAGGAAAGGTGGCGTAGACACTGTCCATGACCATGAGCAGGACCACGACAAGTGGTGAGGACCACGGCTCATGCTGCCTCTCGTGAAGGCTAGACAGTGGGCTGTCAAGTGGGGGTATTTAGGGTCTTTCCGGTTTGAGTTAGATTAAAGTGAGGTAATTTTGTATAGGCCTAGTACACCTATATAAGTAATTTTAACCCTTTAAACTCACCATTCAAGAAATTATTTCTAAAATCCCAAAAGAATCTGAAAGTTCTTCCTCTCAAATATTTCTCTCACTAGAACTTGAAGAAGAAGAAAGAGTAGAAGCTAGGATCAAGGTCAAGTATCCAATATTCAAGCATTTGTGGGCTATTTAATCAAGGTATGATGGCTTTTAATATATGGAATCCTTTCATCCATGGATCCCATGTTTTCTCCAATTTAGAAAAAGAATTCCCCAATTCTAGTTAGGGTTTCTTCTAATGTTATGGGTATTGATCCGATTGAGTGGATTATGATTGTTTATGATTGAATTGATATAATTACATGTTTAATGATGAATTTACATGTACCCATGCCTAACCCATGTCTATAAAGATGAAATTGATGTAAGTGGGTTTTATTCCATGAAAGGGGAAATTGAGGAATTGATCGAAATCAAAGTACATACGATGACTTATGACTTGTAGGCTTTGAGATTAGAATTGTCTTGATACTAAGGCATGTATGATGAATGATAGCTAGTAAGGATTTTAGTGTGAAGCTAATATGATGAGCTTTGATTATTAGGCTTTAGAGTAAAGCTTATATGATGAATGATAAATTGTAGATAGGATTGTTGTGGAAGGATTTACCCACATGATCTATATTATGAATGTATGAATGCATGAATGTGAAAAGGTTTTCTCACGTAGAATGATTCTAGGTTGAATGATTTACTCACCTAAAATGAATCAAAGTATGTATGAACTAAGATAGCTTGAAGTGGTATTATGAGGTCCCTTCATGAATAGCTTGACTTGGTAAGACAAGACCATGCATGGTAGCTCGAGTTAGTAGATCTCATAGATAGCCTTGGATTGAGCAATAGTACCCTTCCAATGGTTAGCTTGAACTAAGCACAATAGAGTGCTTGCATGGTAGCTTGACTTGGTGAGGCAACCATATCATGATAGCTTGGATTGAGCAATAGTACCCTTTCTTGATTAGCTTGGACTTGCATAGTAAGGTTCTTTCCATGATGGCTTGGTCTAGCATAATGAGGTGCTTTTCCTTGGTCGCCTTGAATTGGTAAATTGTAACCATTAATGAGTAATGCCTTATCTTGGATTAGTAAAGAAGTACTCTTCCATGAATAGTGTGAATAGCTAATGTGGGACTAATCCCTAATCAAAGTAGCATAGTCATGATGAAACAAGATTACTTCAAGGAAGTATTGTAAGTATGTTTTGATATGAAATTACTTGTTATGATGTTAGATTAGCTTGAATTTTCCTTGAGTTGCACTCCTTGATATGTATGACTAGAGGTGGATGACCTATGTATTGAGTAAGAACAAGTTCAGGTTACTTGAGAAGTGTTCCTCTCATAGAAAGATTATTTATGTGCATTGAATATGCTTATGACTTATGTTGTTCTCTCTTATGCTTATAGTCTATGTCTTATGTGGACTACTACTTATACTATGCCTTTGTTGATGATTTATTCTAGCCGTCATAATTAGTACATGTTTGTACTAATGCATACTCTTGCCTACATTCTTATCAAATGTAGGATCTGACGATATTGACTTCCATCCCCGCGGCTAGGTTCATAGTAGAGAAAGGAGTAAAGATATGGTGAGTCCTCATAGCATTTGTTGATGTGACCACCATGTCCTTATGCCTTTCATTTTATGTTTAGAACTATTATATGGGTTGTGTCCCAATATATTCATGTTTAGATGGTTTGAGACAAACTGTAATAGAGTTTTTGCTTCGTTTCATGAAACTTGATATTGAGAAAATGATTGAAATTTACGCTCATTTCTATTACTTTAGGTTGTTTTCACGACCCAGGGGTACCCTCTAGATGTAACATGGCGTATAGAACCCCGAATGACTCCATACAAGCAACTAAGCATATCATAACATAAGCAATAGAACAATAAGAGTAAAAACTCATTGCAAGTCTAAAATTTTCAGAAAAGAAAAGTGGAAGTCTAGACTCTAAGTCTAAACATAGCCATCTATTACAATATTCGAAGTGGAAAGGGACACAACCCATACAATATAGTCCGAAATGGAAATACAAGTAATGAACTACAATGAGATAACATCCTTTCTCTAATCATGAGGACTCACCAATAAGTTAGGAGAATTAAAAAATGCAAGCTTTAGCCACAACAATGATCACCTTGAGAACCGGACCCTACAGTTGAAAAAAATGTAGGAAAAGTAGGTGTTAGTACAAAAATGCACTAACTATGATAGCCATGTATAAAAATATTGAAAACATGCTAAAAGAGACATTTTATTTGAATGCATGCAATTTACTAAGTTTGAACATCATCATGAAGATAGTGGAAAAACATAAGTCATAAGTGTAGTCAATACAACGATCATCACAACAAAAGAGACACATTTCATAAATACCCTCAAAACATACTTGTGCAATGCATGAATAAAACCCCATAAATCTCACCCATGCTAAGTAAACCTCTTTAGGCCTATATTCATATTCATTACCTTTAAGATCTTGGAGCCTCATACAAAATCTTCTTGAGTAACCATAGTTCATAATTTATATTCTTGTTCTTACTATTGTGGGAATAAGCCTTAACCGACATTAGATCATGTGAGCTATACATGGACCCCCGGTGTTACCCACACCGAAAAGGGTTGTCCTACTTGCCTAAGGTAGAACCATACTCTTAGCTTATGTGGATCTACTAGCTAAATAACCTATGGGGGCACATAGTTTATGGGATAAGAAGATTGCTACTAGAAACTCGGACTCAACTAAGGTAGAAGGTTTCCATCTCATGAGACATACATTGGGAACCCGGACTCAACTAGTGTAAAAGGTCCCATTGGGAAGTCAGACTCAACTAGTGTAAAAGCTTCCATCTCATATTCAATATCCACTCGATGCTAAGCATTACTTCCCACAAAATACATATTAAATCATAACTTGATTCATTAAGATAGCTCATTAGATCATGCGTGAGAATAACGTTTTACCGTCCATTTCTACATACAAATTCAATAGGTGAGAAATACTTTCAACCTTAGAATCTTGATATTGTGAGGAAAATCTTTCACATCATATCATTTTCATGCATAAGTGTGTATATGATAATAACCTTTCAAGAACACAAAAACTAGATCATGATCATAGACACTTCACTCTCAAAGTGTTCTTAAAGCATATACAAAGACTTCATAGACATGCATAATATCATAATTTTCTCTTTCAAGAATAAAATCTCATATAGAATTAACACATCTAGAATTCACTACATTAGACATGGACATAAACATAAATCAAGTAACCCAATTACTACAAGCATAATCTAATAGTATCCTTCTTTCATCCACAAACCCACATCACAAGATCGTACTTGGGAAATATAGGTATTTCATGGGTTCTTGGGGATTTCAACATAAAATATAAAGTGATTCAAGCATTAGAATCATTCTTTAAAGGAACCCATGAATTTGGAATCAAACCCTAGCTTTTTGGGGATTTTATCTTTGAAATTGGGGTTTTGAAGGGGCTCCATGGATGAATTCTATCCATGGATGAAGAGCTACCATACCTTAGCAATGAAACCCAATGAATTTGAGTAGGAAACCTTGATACTTGAACCCTAGCTCCAACTTCCTTCTTCTTCTTCTTCCTTTAAGTTCTAGAGAGAGAATTTCTTTGGTGAGGATGAAGTTTGGGAATTGATTTGGGTTTTATAAATAATGACGTGAATATCTTAATTTAGTGGTGTAAAATCCTTATATAGGTGATCTAATTGAGGTTAAAATGACATCACTTAATATTAATTAAAACCGGAAAACCCCAAAGTGTGCTTAAACTTAATCCTCAAAATCCAGCTCCCAGGCCCCATCCACAACCCTCACCGATGGATCGTTGTTGGACCCACGGGACAAGTTGGTGAATCGTGGGTTGGGGGTTAAGAGAGCCTGATTTGTAGGCTTGTACCTATGACTCCTACCCATGTAGCATGGACTGATCCACGGGCCGTGGATCCTGGCGTGGTCCACTACTTTTGGGCAATTTTCGGGTCCTCCTCAAGGACCCATGGTTTGTCCTTGGGGGTCATACCTTGACGTTCTAACACAAAACCCTCTATTTTTAAGTACGGGGAGTTACATTTATGACTCTAACCCTAATGTTAAGCTCTAGTTTAGCCTACTAGTTTCTGGGGTGTTACAATATCTCCCCCTTGGAAACATTCATCCTCGATTGACGATCTAGACACCTTATGGAAGTAAAGACTCAAGACTGGCAGCCCATCATGCATGCAACATCAAAATAATGAACAATTCAAAGGAGGAAATATCAACTCTATCTCAAACTTAATCAATGCATCACAATGAAGTAGGAACTAAATCTATCAACCCATTATGCATGAAATCTCAACATTTCTCATATTCATAGGAGGAATAACCTTCTCCAAACTAAAAGCATGCTCAACAAAATCTCAAAGAGCATTTATGCAATATGCTTCCACAAAGCACAGCTAATACCTTATTCAATGCACAACAACATGAGGATAATCAAGCATAAAAACTCAGTTTCTTACTAAACATGAATTTCTCCAGAACATGCATAACATAAGGAAATCATGGAAAAACACATATAACACATATGACTCCAAAAACAAGAAAAATCAAGAGGAACTACTTACCTCAAGCTTGAATAGGAGTAGAAGAAAAGAGATGGGGATATCGGGACTTCATATCGGCCTCGGCCTCCCAAGTAGAACCCTCAACTAAGTGATTCCTCCATAATACCTTCAAAGAGGCAACTTCCTTGTTTCTCAACCTCTTGACTTGCCAGTCTAGAATCTCAACCGGTACCTCTTCATAAGCAAGATTCTCCTTGATCTGTAATCCCTCTGTGGGAACTATGGTTGATGGATCCCCAATACATTTCTTCAATATTGAGACATGGAACCCCAGATGCACCAACGCCAACTCATTTGGCAAATCTAACTCATATGCAACCTTGCCAACACGTCTCAAAATCTCATAAGGACCCACAAACCGAGGACTAAATTTCCCCTTCTTCCCAAACCTCATAACACCCTTCATGGGTGAAATTTTAAAATAAACCCAATAATGCACATCAAATTCAAGATCTCTCCTTCTAACATCGGCATAGGACTTTTGCCGACTTTGGTCCATCCTCAACCTCTCTCTAATAACCCGAATCTTCTCAATGGCCTCATGTACCAATTCCATACCTAGGAGAGCAACTCCGCCACTTCAAACCATCCTATAAGAGACCTACATCTCTTACCATAGAGAGCCTCAAATGGAGCAATGTCGATACTCAAATGATAACTATTATTATAAGAAAACTCAACTAACGACATATGGTCATGCCAATTGCCCTTAAAATCTATCACAGATTCCTTCAACATGTCCTCCAATGTCTGAATGGTGCGTTCCGCTTGACCATCCATTTGAGGGTGAAAATTTGTGCTAAGCTTCACCTTGGTACATAGACCCTTTTGGAAAGACCTCTAAAACTGTGAAGTAAATTGGGGACCTCCATCCGAAATGATAGACAATCGAACTTCATGTAGCCTTACTATCTCCCTCAAATACAATTTAGCATACTCTTACACCAAATAGGACACTGTGACGAGAATGAAATGAGCGGACTTCGTCATCCGGTCCACTGTTACCCATATCGAGTCATATTGTCGCCGAGTATGTGGCAAGCCTACAATAAAATCCATTTTCAAATCTTCCCACTTCCAAGTAGGAATAACAATATATTATGACAAGCCTCCCGGCCTTTGATGCTCAACCTTTACTTGTTGACAATTAGGACATTTGGAAACTAATTCCACGATGTCCTTTTTCATCCCATTCCACCAATCGACTTTCCGTAGGTCACGGTACATCTTGGTGGCTCTCGGGTGAATGGAATACTGATAACTATGGGCTTCTTATTAAATTTTCTCCCTCAAGTTGTCAACATTTGGAACACATAGCATACATTGATACCTTAGTACCCCATCTCCCCCTTGGGAGAAAGCCTCAATGGCCTTTTTAAGTACCGCCTCTTTCAACTCAACTAAGATAGGATCAAGATTTTGCTTAGAATTCACATCCATCACAAAGGATGATTCGGAACCATTATGGACCATGACACCACCCTTGGTGGAATCCACTTATTGAACACCTAGTCGGGCCAACCTATGCACATCATGAACACACTCTTTCATTTCATCCTCTATATGAGCCATACTACCCATCAAAAACCTACTAAGAGCATCCGCTACCACATTAGCTTTGCTAGGGTGGTAAAGGACACTCATGTCATAATCCTTCAATAACTCAAGCCACCTTCTTTGGTGAAGATTCAAGTCATTTTGACTAAACACATATTGAAGGCTCTTATGATCGGTGAAAACATCAACATGGACCCCATATAAATAATGCCTCCGTATCTTTAAGGCAAAAACAACCGCCGCTAACTCAAGGTCATGGGTAGGATAATTCTTATCATGGACTTTAAGTTGCCTTGAAGCATAGGCAAAAACCTTACCATTTTTCATAAGCACACATCCTAACCCAACTCTAGAGGCATCACAATACACCACAATACCATATGAACCTTCCGGTAAGGTCAACACCGGAGTGGAAGTAAGTCTATCTTTCAATTCTTGGAAGATTTTCTCACAAGCTTCCGACCACAAAAACTTAGCCTTCTTTTGAGTCAAAGCCGTCAATAGAGAAGCAATGGCGGAAAACCCCTCAAAAAACCTTCTATACTAACCAGCCAAACCCAAAAAGCTTTTTATGTTCGAAGGAGTTAGAGGTCAAGGACAACTCTGGACCGTATCCGTCTTCTTCGGATCTACCTCAATACCCTTAATTGACACAATATGACCAAGGAAAACTATGGACCTTAACAAAAATTCACAGTTGCTAAACTTTGCAAAATGTTGTTGGTCCTTAAGAACTTGCAACACAATTCTCAAATGGTCCACATGTTCATTCTCACTTCTTGAATATATCAAGATATCATTGATAAACACTATCACAAATATTTCTAGGTAATACCTTCACACTCTATTCATCAAGTCCATAAACGCAGCTGGAGCATTAGTCAACCCAAACGACATTACCACAAACTCATAATAACCATACCGGGTGCTACATGCCATCTTTGGAATATCATCCCCTCTCACCCTCAATTGGTGATAACCCGAACGAAGATCAATCTTAGAGATATAGCTAGCCCCTTGAAGTTTGTCAAACAAGTCATCTATCCTTGGTACAGGATATTTATTCTTGATGGTCACTTTATTCAATTGACGATAATCAATGCACATTTGGAGAGACCCATCTTTATTTCAAACAAATAACACTGGGGCACCCCATGGAGAGATACTCGGTAGGATCAAGCCCTTATCTAATAAATCCTCTAGTTTATCTTTCAACTCCTTTGGATCCATTTTATAAGGAGAGATAGAGATAGGTTACGTATCAGGTAGAAGGTCAATGCTGAAATCTATTTCCCACTTGGGAGGAATACCGGGTATTCATCAGGGAAAAAATTTAGGAACTCATTAACTATTGGAATCGACTCAAGAGAAGGGGTTTCAGTAACTACATCCCTCACCCTAACAAGATGGAAAATATACCCTTTGAAGATCATCTTCCTAGCTTTAAGACAAGAGACAAATTGACCTCTAGGCATAGAATTTCCTCGCTTCCACTCTAAGATAGGCTCATTTGGGAATTGGAAGCTAACCACCCGAGTCCTACAATTGATAGAGGCATAACATGCATGCAACTAATCCATACCCAAAATCACATCATGTCTAACTCTACCAAGTCCACCAAAGTAACTCTATGGGATAGGGAAAGGGGACATCTTCTATAAACCCTCTTAGCCACCAAAGAATCACCAACCAGAGTAGAGACCAAAAAAGGTTCTAACAACACTTCAGGGATTATATCAAAATTCATGGCCACATAAGGTGCCACAAAGGACAAAGTAGCACCGGGATCTAACAAGGCATATACATCAATAAGAAATACTTTTAACATACCGTCCACTACATCCGAGGAGCCCTCTTGGTCACCTCGGGATTGAAGAGCATGATAGTGGTTTTGCTTTGGGGCATTAGAGTTTGAACCGCTTGGAGGAGCTTGTTTATATTCTCTTCCCTTAACCTTGAGCATCAGAAAATCTCTCATCTTGTGGCCACTCTTCCCATAACTAAAACACCCATTCGTGACAACTAGGCAATTACCATAATGTTTTCTTCCACACTTTGCAGAAATAGGCCTATTCACATAAGAGCAACTATTACCTCCTTGAGGTTTAGGGTGAGACACCCTATCCTTGTTGACCCTTCGGGGAGCACTAGAGGAACCATTTTTGGAAAACCCTTGTCTAAACCTTGGTCGACCTTGTCCATCGGATCAAGCATTGGAGAAGTTCCCATCACCGGTTCTAGCTCTTTTCACCTCCTTATTATTTTCCTTGAGTTTTGATTCCTCGATTTATTGAGCGTACACCATAAGCCTTGAGTTATCCATGTCATGGAGGAGCATTTCCATACGATACTCTTTTTCAACCAAGTCGGACACACCTGACATAAACCTACTCATCTTAGCCCTTGAGTCCACCACTATAGTTGGAGCATATTTGGATAGTTGGGTGAACTTTAGATCATACTCCTTGACACTCATACTTCTTTGACAAAGATTGATGAACTCATGTACCTTTGCTTCCCTTAATTGGAGGGGAAAGAATCTATCAAGAAAAGTCGATTTGAACAATGACCATCCTACCGAGCCTGCTCCTATGGGTCTCTCACCCTTCCACTGATCATACCACACTGGAGCCACATCTTTTAGTTGGTAGGCGGTTCACTCCACCTTCTCTTCCAAAGACACTCCTATAATAGGAAGTAATTTATAAACCTTGTCGATGAACCTCTGAGGATCCTCTTCCACTTTGGAGCCATGAAATTTGGGAGGGTTCATTCAAGAGAAAACCCTAATCCATTAAGCAGCCGAATTCATGTTAGGATTCATCGGATCTACAACTTCTCTATTGGCTTGAGCAGTCACGACTTGAGCCAACATTTGGATAGTCGATCTAAACTCCGCATGGGTCACATTCTCAACCAAAGGATCTATCAAATACTGGGGAGCTTGAGGAGGAGCTCCTTGATTCACATTGTCCTCTTCCATCCTTCTAGCATTAGCTCTTAGTGTATTCATATCCTGAACACACAAGAGAAAGATTAGGAAAGAGAAATCTTTTAGACTTAAACTCTAAGGCAGGACTTAAGAGTAATGAAGAAGTGAAATTTCCTAAACATCTTGTAGCCTCTTTTTCATAAGTGTGGCGCGCTTCACACCCATGAACGAGACTCTACTAGACGTGGATTATAAGACATCATCTTTGAATCATTCTAAACCTTGTGCTCTGATTACCAAGTTTTCCATGACCCAGGGGTAACCCCTAGATGTAACATGGCGTATAGAACCTCGAAGAACTACATACAAGACACTTATCATATCATAACATAAACAATAGAAAAATAAGAGTAAGAATGCATTTCAAATCTAAAATTTTCATAAAAGAAAATCAAAAGTCTAGACTCTAAGTTTCAACATAGCCATCTATTACAAATTTTGAAGTGAAAAGGGATACAACCTTACAACATAGTCTGAAAAAGAAATACAAGAAATGAACTACAATGAGATAACATACGTCCTCGAATCATGAGGACTCACCAACAAGCTAGGAAAATGAACAAATCCAAGCTTTAGCCACAACAATGATCATGTTGAGAACTGGACCCTACACTTGGGAAAAATGTAGGAAAAGGGCGTTAGTAATAAAATGCACTAAGTATGATAGCCATGTATAAAAATATTGAAAACATGCTAAAAGGGAGATTTTATTTGAATGCATGCAATATACTAAGTTTGAATATCATCATGAAGATAGTGGAAAAACATAAGTCATAAGTGTAGTCAATACATGGATCATCATACCATAAGAGAAACACTTAATAAATACCCTCAAAGCATACTTGTGCAATGCATGAATAAGACCCCATAAATCTCACCCATGCTAAGTAAACTTTTTTAGGCCTATATTCATATTCATTACCTTTAAGATCTTGGAACCTCATATAAAAGCTTCTTGAGTAACCATAGTTCATAATTCATATTCTTGTTATTATTATCATGGGAATAAGCCTTAACCGATATTAGACCATGTTAGCTATGCATGGACCCCCGATGTTACCCACACCAAAAAAGGTTGTCCTACTTGCCTAAGGTAGAACCATACTCTTAGCTTAGGTGGATCCACTAGCTAAATAACCTATGGGGGCACATAGTTTATGGGCTAATGGGATTGCTACTAGAAACCCGGACTCAACTAAGGTAGAAGGTCTCCATCTCATGAGACATACTTTGGGAACCCGGACTCAACTAGTGTAAAAGGTCCCATTTAGAAGCCAAACTCAACTAGTGTAAAAGCTTCCATCTCATATTAAATATCCTTTTGGTGCTAAGCATTACTTCCCACATAATACATATTAAATCATAACTTGATTCATTAAGATAGCTCATTAGATCATGCGTGAGAATAATCTTTCACCATCCATGTCTACATATAGATTCAATAGGTGAAAAAGCCTTTCAACCTTAGAATCTTCATATTGTGAGAAAACCTTTCACATCATATCATATGCATGCATAAGTGTGTATATGAGAATAACCTTTCAAGAACACAACAACTAGATCATGATCATAGACACTTCACTCTCAAAGTGTTCTTAAAGCATATACAAAGACTTCATAAGCATGCATAATATCATAATTTTCCCTTACAAGGATCGAATATCATATTGAATAAACACATCTATAATTCACTACATTAGACGAATTTACTACATTATACATGGACATTAACATAATTCAAGTAACCCAATTACTACAAGCATCATCTCATAATATCCTTCGTTCATCCACAAACCTACATCACAAGATCGTAATCAATAAATATAGGGATTTCACGGGTTCTTGGGGATTTCAGCATAAAGACCATAATAGATTATCAATTAAATCATAATATAAAGTAATTCAAGCTTTAGAATCTTTTTTTAAAGGAACCCATGACTTTGGAATCAAACCCTAGCTTTTTGGGGATTTCTATCTTTAAAATTAGGGTTTTGAAAGGGCTCCATGGATGAATTCTATCCATGGATGAAGAGATACCATATCTGAGAAATGAAACCCAATGAGTTTGAGTAGAAAACCTTGATCCTTGAACCCTATCTCCAACTTCCTTCTTCTTCTTCTTGTTCCTTGAAGTTCTAGAGAGAGAATTTCTTTGGTGATGATGAAGTTTGGGAATTGATTTTGGTTTTATAAATAATGAGGTGAATGACTTAATTTAGTGGTATAAAATGCTTCTATAGGTCATCTAATTTAGGCTAAAATGACATCACTTAATATTTATTAAAACCACAAAACCCCAAAGTGCCCCTAAATTTAACCCTAAAAAACCAGCTTCGAGGCTCCATCTACGACCCTCACTGATGGACCGTGGTTGGACCCATTGCCCATTGTGGTGAAGCATGGGTTGGGGGTTAAGAGAGCCTGATTTGGAGGCTTGGACCTACAACCCTAACCCACGTGGCGTGGACAGACCCACGGGGCGTGGGTCCTGCCTTGGTCCACTACTTTTGGGCAGTTTCCAGTGTCCTCCTCAAGGACCCATGGTTGGTCCTTAGGGGTCATACCTTGACGTTCTAACACAAAATCCTCTATTTTTAAGTACAGGGAGTAGTTACATTTAGGACTCTAACCCTCATGTTAAGCTCTAGTTTAGCCTATTAGTTTCCATGGTGTTATAGTTGTGATATGCTAAGGGGTTGGTATGAGGCCTCTCGGGGACTTGTACGCCTTGTCACAACACAGGGGGTTCTTGGTAAATAGAGAACGTGGTTTAGAATGATTCTAGGATGTCTCAAAACCATGTCAAGTAGAGTCTTGTTGATAAGTGTGAAGCACACCACATTTATTAATGAGAGGCTACGAAATGCTTAGGAAACTTCATTTCTTCATTACTCTAGGTTTTGAAAGAGACATGAGGGAAAGTGTTTAGCCAACATAGAATGTTGCTCTAGTTGTGGTGAAAGTGGCCAAAAAATGAGGGATTGTCCAATGACAAAGGCTAAGAAAAGAGAGGGTAAGCAAGCTCCTCCTAGTGGTTCGGGTGCGAATGATCCAAAGCAGAATAGGTTCTATGCTCTCCAAGCTAGAGGTGAACAAGAGTGTCCTCTGGATGTGACTTTCGGCATGTGTTTTATGCTTTATAAGATTCCGGTGTTGCTTTGTCTTTTATGACTTGATAGGACTTGACATGCTAGACTTTAATGTTGTCTTTAGTATGAATTGGCTTCATTATGGTTATGTCTTATTGATTGTACAACTCCATATGGTCACTATGAGTTTTGGGTATGTTGTTTGGTTTGACTAATTCCCCGGTGTTATGTTAAGATTTGAGGAATAAAGTGTTTAGATAATACCTTGATGTGGTAAGTGAGTAAAATCCTCTAAAATGTAGTAGTATAAGTTCACCAGGTTTTAGAATCATCTTGTATGATGGGTGTGAAAGCCTAGTGATGTCTTGATCCGACCTTAGTTGAGTTGAAAGAAATGGTGCTTAGAAAGTCCGTTTAGGCTTGCTCCCAAGGGGGAGATGATATACTTAGATATCAAGGTCATTGCGTGTTCCTAAAGTTTATGATTTGAATTTACTTGAAATTTTCACCCAAGAATGGTGTAATGAGGTTTGGGAAGTAAGAAAAACTTAGTCCTTATTTTGTAGGCCTATATGAGACCTTGAGACATGTTGGTAAGGTTGCTTGTGAGCTAGAGTTGCCTTATGAGTTGACATCGGTGCATCTAGTTTTTCGTGTCTCTATGATTAAAGAAGTGTGTTGGAGATCCGACATTCATAGATCCCTTAGAAGTGTTGGGAGTTAATGAGAATCTCTCTTATGAAGAAGAAATGGTTGAGATCTTACTAAGACCAGCAAGCTGAGAAATAGAAGAACAAGGAAGTTTCTACTGTGAAAAATGTCATGGAGGGATCTTTTAGTTAAGGGTGTTAGCTGAGGGTGTCATTTGGGATGTGAAGGCCCATAAGATGTCCCGATATCCTCATCTTTTTTCCTTCTGCTCCTCTTTTAGCTTGAGATAATGAGCTCCTCATGGTTTGTTCTTGTGTGAGGTCATGTGTGTTTTTAGATGTTCCCATGATTTCCTTATGATTGTGCATGTTCATGAAAAACTTGTGTTTTGAAAGAAAATGAGTTTGCATGATTGATTTCCTCATCTTGTAGTGCATTGAGTATGAGTTGCCTATAGCCTTCATGAGATGTATTGATGAACATGTCGTAGCTTGGAGTTGAGAGATTCCTCCTTGAATGTATGCTTTGAGTATATATTGCATATAGACTCCATGAGACTGTGTTGAGCATTCTTTTAGCTTGGAGATGATAGTTCCTCCTTGAACATGAGAAATGTTGAAATTTCATGCATAATGGGTTGTTAGATGTGGTTCCTACCTTCCATATGATGCATTGAGTATGTTTAGTTTGGAGTCGATGTTTCCTCCTTAATTATGTTCATTTAGATGAGTTTCATGCATGATGGGCTGCTAGTCAAGAGTCCTTTCCTTTAAGAGATGCCTAGAGTGTCATTCGAGGACGAATGTCCCCAAGGGGGAGATATTGTAACACCCCGTAGTCTAGTAGGCCAACTAGCGCTAAGTGTGAGGGATACAAGCCAAGGAGAAAGGGCAAGAGCCAAGGGAAGTGGCCAAGGCTGCCCAACACTACCTAAGCACTGCCCCACCTTCATGACCACCACCACAACCAATGGCGAGGACCATGGCCGTGGTGTGGATCGAGGTGTCTAGGTAGTAGCTCCCCAAGTTGGTCTCATCTTCACGAGCCACTTCACGGCCAGTGGTGATGACCACAGTTCGTAGAAAGGCTCTTGATGATGCCTTCAACTATTAGGTGATAAGGAAAAGTGGCCTAGCCACTAGTCCATGACCACGAGCAGGACCACAGAAAGTGGTGAGGACCATGGATCGTAATGCCTCTCGTGAAGGATGGACAGTTGGTTGCCAAGTAGGGGTCTTTTGGGACTTTACGATTTGAGTTAGATTAAAGTGAGGTTGTTTTATATAGGCCTAGTACACCTATATAAGTTATTTTAACCCTTTAAACTCACCATTGAAGACATTATTTCTGAAAACCCAAAAAGAATCCCAAAGTTCTTCCTCTCAAATATTTATCTCTCTAGAACTTGAAGGAGAAGAAGAAAGAGTTCAAGCTAGGATCAAGGTCAAGTCTCACATCCTCAATAATTTGTGGGATTTGTAATCAAGGTATGATGACTTTTCATTCATGGAATACTTTAATCCATGAGCCCCCATGTTTTCCCAAATTTATAAGAAGAATTCCCTCACTCTAGTTAGGGTTTGTTCTAATGTAATGAGTATTGATCCAATTGAGTGGATTATGATTGTTTATGATTGAATTGATTTAATTACATTTTTTAGGATGAATTTACATCTACCCATGCCTAACCCATGTCTAGAAATATGAAATTGATGTAAGTGGTTTTTATGCCATGAAAGGGTAAATTGAGGATTTAGAGGTAATCTGCTAGGATTTATGAAATAAATGATAGATTGCTTGATATTGAAGCATATAGACATACATTGCTTAAGAGTAAATCTTGTAGACATGAATTTATTGAAGTCAAAGTACATATGATGAATTATGACTTGTAGACTTTGAGATTAGAAATGTCTTGAGACTAAGGCATGTATGATGGAATGACAATTAGTAGGGCTTTTAGAGTAAAGCTAATATGATGAGTTATGACTATCAAGGCTTTGAAAGTAGAACTTATAAAATGAATGTTGAATTGTAGATAGGGTTTTAGTGGAAGGATTTACCCATATGATCTATATTATGAATGTATGAATGCATGAATGTGAAAAAGTTTTCTCACATAGAATAATTCTAGGTTGAAAGGCTTGCTCACCTAAAATGAATCAAAGTATGTATGAACTATGATAGCTTGAAGTGGTAATATGAGGTCCCTTCATGAATAACTTGACTTGGTAAGACAAGACCATGCATGATAGCTCGAGTTAGTAGATCTCATGGATAGCCTTAGATTGAGCAATAGTACCTTTCCAATGGTTAGCTTGAACTAAGAACAATAGAGTGCTTTGCATGGTAGCTTGACTTTGTGGTTTCACACCATATCATGATATCTTGGATTGAACAATAATACCCTTCCTTGATTAGCTTGGACTTGCATAGTAAGGTGCTTTCCATGATAGCTTGGTCTAGCATAATAAGGTGCTTTTCTTTGGTAGCCTTGAATTGGTAAATCCTAACCATTAATGAGTAATGACTTGTCTTGGACTAGTAAAGAAGTACACTAACATGAATAGTAAGAATAGCTAATGAGGGACTAATACCTAATCTAAGTAGCATAGTCATGATGAAACAATATTTCTTCAAGGAAGTATTGTAAGTATGTTTTGATATGAAATTACTTGTTATGAGGTTAGATTAGCTTGGACTACTGCTTGAGTTGCCTTTCTTGATATGTATTACTAGAGGTGGATGACCTATGTATTGAGTAAGAACAAGTTGATGTTACTTTAGAAGTGTTCCTCTCATAGTATAATGATTTATTTGCATTGAATATGCTTATGACTTATGTTGTTATCTCTTATGCTTATAGCCTATGTCTTATGTTGACTAATGCTTATGCTATTCTTATGTTAATGATTTATGCTAGCTATGATATTTAGCACATGTTTGTACTAACGCATACTCTTGCCTACATTCTTGTTGTAACACCCCGTATTCAAAATAGAAGATAGCATGTTATAACTTCAAGGTACTAACCCACAAGGACCAATTATGGGCCCATGAAGAGGCCCCAAGAAAGCTTCCTGAAGCAGTGAACCACGGCCACAACCCATGCCCCGTGGATGGGTCCATGGCCCGTGGCTAGGGGTCTCGTCGATGGCCAAATTTCTCTCTCAAGACCACGCCCGACCAGGATGGACCATCGGTCCATCCAGGGTCCGTCGGCGGAGTCCCGTAGGTGGGCTTCAGGGATGGTTAAGTTGAGGGCTTAGGGGTCCTTTCCAGATTTGATTAGACTTAAGTGGTGCCATTTTAACCTAGTATAAACCACCTATATGAGTATTTTATACCCCTAAATTATGGCATTCTCTCTAACTCACCAAAAGAATTGGGTTGCTCTCTGAAATAATTCTCTCTCTAGAAAGTTGAAGAAAAAGAAGAGGGTTCAAGCTAGATCAAGTCAAGTATAAATTCTTCCAATCTTTGTGGGCTTTGTAATCAATGTATGATGGCTTATTCATCCACGGAATCCTTTAATCCACAGAGTCCCCTAGAATTCCACAATTTGAAGAAGAATTCCCCAATTCTGGTTAGGGTTTCTTTCAATGTTGTGGGTTATGTTGAATGTTGATCCAATTGAGTGGATTATGATTGTTTGTGATTGACTTTATAGAATTACATGTTTATAGGATGAATTTACATATACCCATGCCTAACCCTTGTTTCTAACCTAGAATTGATAAAATAAGGTTTTATGCCATGAAAGGGGAAATTGAGGATTTAGAGATAATCTTCTAGGATTGATGAAATACATGATAGATTGATTGAGATTGAAGCATGTAGGTATGAATTACTTGAAGAGTATAACATGTAGGCATGAATTGAACTAGATTGAAGTATATATGATGAATCATGCTTAGTAGTGTTTGAGATTGAGCTTATATGATAAAGTATGATTTGAATTTCTTAAGAATTAATCATGCAATGAGAATGTCTTGAGATCTAGGCATATGTAATGATTATGAAGAAGTATTACTTTAAGATTTAAGGCTTCTAGTAATGAATGATGATTTCTAGGTCTTTAAGAGTAAAGCTAATATGATGAACTATGAATGTTAAGACTTTTAGAGTGAAGCTTATATGATTGATGAACGATAGATAGGATTGTTGTGGAGGGATTTACCCAGAAGACCTATATTATGAATGTATGTGTCACGAACCGAGGACGTACCACTTTAGACTTGGAAGAAAATATAAATCCAAGCACTTCAATCTATCTAGAAGCAATCACTTGCCGGAACCTACAGTTGTAGTAAAAACATAGAAGAATGGGTTAGCACACAAAAATGTACTAAGTATGATGACCATGCAAAAACATTCTTTAAAAGGGAGATTTTGGTTGGAAACCATGCATTATGCCACTTTTTAGAAATATCATGAACGATATCATAAGAGACATCAAATACAAGTATAATCATCATACAAGTCACAACATCACATTTGAACAATATCAACATTTAAGCCATTACCTTCACATTAGGCCTTCACCTCAAGTAACCCTCATGCTATACCTTGTGCAATGTATGGATATCATCTCATACCACCACCCACACTAAGGCACCACATTAAGGTCACCAAAAGCGAACTTACCATTTAGCCTTTCCATCTTCAACAATACTCACACATTAGAAATAAATATTACAATTCTCATAACATCAAAAGGACCATCACCTAAGACAACTCTATGTCATACTTGTGAAATGTGCAAGTAGCATCCCATACTACTACTCACACTAAGTACTCCTTTGAAGTCACCATAAGCATGGCACATTTACATACAACAAGTCAGAACAAGGAAGTAACTCATAATACAATTCAAGTATAGTATGCATCATTTACATTTAAACATATAAGAGTCAACATTCTTCACTAACATCATTTAGAGGATTTTCACACAATAATCATTAAGACTTAGAGAACTCACTATGACCCTTTCAAAGCCTACTCGTGCAATGCATGGATGACATCCCATACTACCACCCACACTTCATAGAACTCATCAAGAAACCATAATGCATATCTCACATGATGGGAATAGGCATTGACCGACGTAGAACATGAGAGCTAAATCATGGAATCTGGTGTCATGTAACCCTACACAGAAGGAAGGTGTTCTACTTGCCTAGGGTAGAATTAGTACACATCCTATGTAGGCACATAGTTATAGGATAAGAAAGATGTTCATTGGAATATAACCTAACATTGGGATAGTCACCATCTTAGCCATATCCCTCGTTGCTTAGCCTCCATTCCCATAGAGTATTTCATTTACATTACATCATTTTACTTGAGAGGGCTACCAACATTAGGCCTACCGACCCAAAACACATTACACATGAAGGTCCACCACCATTAGGTCTACCGGTTCAAGGTATATTTAAGGATAGCTCATTGATCTTCCTAGGAGGGTCACCACCATTAGGTCTACCGTTCCAAGGTTCATCATTTCACACTAGAAAGGGCCACCACCATTAGGTCTACCGATCCAAGGTTTAACATCACATTAGTTCCTAGACTCCTTGTGAAAGGCCACCAACATTAGGTCTACCAATCTAAGGTTTAGCCTAGAATACTTTATCATTTATTCATTCATTCATTTATGAAAGGCTACCAGCATTAGGTCTAACAATTCAAGACTTGAGACATTATGTCAAGATACATTCATTATTCAAGTGGAGGATGCCTAAGCTTACCAATTCAAGATACTTCATTCATGATCACATTCATCAATATAAGAAAAGGATTTCTTAGCCTACCAATTCAAGATACACATTAACTTTTACATTCATTCATACAAGAATATGATGCACAAGCCTACCAATTCAAGATATACAACATTATATTATAGAACCCTTCACATTCTATCATCCACATTCATGAGTGTTAACTGAGGATATTCTTTCAATCACAACACATTTACATTCTATAAAATATCACCTTAATTTAATTATATTCTCATTCAAAACTTAGTAGTAAACACCTCCACCTTTCAAGTGGATCAATAGGTCAAGCATAATTCTACTTCAATATGAAATTTAGTCAAAGCTTGCCTTCAAAGCCATGAATCTTAAATCATAAACACACCAACAATTTACCATAATTAAGGCATAGATAATGATACAATTCAATAACCCAAAGCAATTTAGACATATTACGATCATAAGCTTTCATAATCAAGAAACCCATTTCATAAAGGTACAATTTAGGAATTGAGAGAAATCATGGTTTCATAGAGTATTTTCATCATAAATCATCAATTAAACACCAATACAATCATAATATGAAATTAGTAACCATTTGAAATCGTCTGAGGAAAGAACCCATGAGATTGAGTAAAACCCTAAGTTTTTCTTGAACTTGAAAACTTTGAAAACTTCTTTGACATTGACTCTAAAGTGAAAGCTAACCCTAGATGAAGGATCACCATACCTTAATAGATGAAATCCACGAAAATCCACTCAATTAGCCATCCTATTCAAGCCTTAATTTTTCTTCTTCTCTTGGTCTTCAATGGAGTTCTAGAGAGAAGATATTTGGAGAGGGAGGGGTTTTGATTTGGGGGATTTGAATAAAGAAATCTAAAATAGTATTTTAATATTTTAATACTCTTAAAATATCTTAATAAACTTAAAATAGCCGTCCAAACACTTAATAGGTCGAAATAGGAATTTACCAAAACAACCTTGCCTTGGCCGAAGCCAAGACAAATTGCACGGTGATGGACCGCAGACCCAATCAATAGATAGTGGATGGGTCCACGAATCATCCTGGCTGTCCGTGGTTCATGGCTGAGGCATGGTCTTGGAGGCTGTTGCAGGGTTCGACCTACAGAGGCCATCCACGGACAGTGGATGGACCTACTAGGCGTGAAACCCATCCATAGGTCACCACATTTTGGTTATGAGACTATGCATGTCTTATAGAATATGTGTAAATACTTTAAGAACACTTTGAGAGTAAAGTGCCAATGGTTATGATATTGATGCGGTGTTGCTTGAAAGAACATTCACATGAACACATATAAACTTTAATGTAAAAGGATTTCTCACATAGAACGATTCTAGGTTGAAAGGATTACTCGCCTAAAACGAATCGAAGAACTATGAACTATGATAGATTGAAGTAGTTATATGATATCCCTTCATGAATAGCCTGACTTGGTAAGACAACACCATGCATGATAGCTTGAGTAGTAGATCTCATCGATAGCCTTGGATTGAGAAATTGTATCCTTCCAAAGGTTAGCTTGATCTAGCATGAGAGGATGCTTGTATGACAACATGAGTTGGTATGGACAAACCATTTCATTGGTAGATTGGATTGAGCAATAGTACCCTTCCTTGAGTAGCTTGAACTTGCATAGAAAGAAGTTTTCCATGATAGATTTGTCTAGCACAAAGAGGTGTGTTTCCTTGATTGCCTTGAATTGGTAAATCGTAACCATTCCTGAGTAATGATGTGAATTGGACTAGTAGAGAGATACTATTCCATGAATAGTAAGAATCACTAACGAGGGCCAAGGCCCTAATCAAAGTAGCATGTTTATGATGAAACAATATTACTTCAAGGAAGTGTTGTAAGAATGTTTCTACATTAGATAGATTGTATAAAGATAGCTTATCTTGGATTGTTAATTGAATTACTTTCCTTGATATGTATGGATAAAGGTGAAGACATGTACAATGAGTAAGAACAAGTTGAGGTTACTTGAGAAGTGTTCCTCTTATGTTATGATGATCTATTATGTGCATTGAATATGCTTATGACTTATGTTGATGTCTCTTAAGATTATGGTATATGTCATATGTTCACTAATGCCTATGTTATGCTTATGTTGATGATTTATGCTAGCCATCATATTTTGTACATTTTTGTACTAACGCATACTCTTGCCTACATTCTTATCAAATGTAGGGTCCGACGATAATTACTTCCATCCCCGTGGCTAGGTTCATAGTAGAGCAAGGAGTGAAGATTTGGTGAGTCCTCGTAGCATCGAGGATTTGATCACCTTTCCTTTATGTCTTTCATTTTATGTTTTAGAACTATTTTATGGGTTGTGTCCCTAGGACTTTCATGTATTAGATGGTTTGAGACAAGTGTGAAAAACTTCCACTTCGTTTTATAAAACACTTTGATGTTATTGAAAATATTTTAAATTTCCACACCATTTTCTATTATCTTATGTTTTATATGCTAAGGGGCTTGTATGAGGCCTCTAGGGTTCTTGTATGTCTTGTTACATCTAGGGGGTACCCCTGGGTCGTGAAAAACTTGGTAATCAAAGCACAAGGTTTAGAATGGTTCTAAGATGTCTTAAACCACGTCTAATAGAGTCTTGTTCATAAGTGTAAAGCGCGCCACATTTATGAATGAAAGGCTATTAGATGTTTAGGAAACTTCACTTCTTCACTTCTCTAAGTCATGCCATAGAATTTAACTCTGTAAGGTATTTCTCCTAATCCTTTCTCGGTGGTTCTCAAGATATGACTACTACAACGGCTAATTCTAGAAGGAATGAGGAAGACAATATGAATCCAGAGGTTCCTCCCCAAGCTCCTCCTCAAGCTCTGATTGTCCCTATAGGTGAGAATGTGACTAATACAGAGTTTAGGTTGGCTTTCCAAGTGTTGGCCGAAGTCCTGACGACACAAGACAATAGAGAGGTGGTAGCCCTCGTGAAACCAAATGTGGCTACGGTGGTGTCAAAGGTCGGGAATTTATGAGTATGAACCCTATGGAGTTTTATGGCTCCAAAGTTGAGGAAGATCCTCATGAGTTTATAGATAAGGTTTATAAGGTGTTAGACATTATGGGGGTTACTTAGGCGGTGAAGGTGGAATTGGCCGCTATACAACCTCAAGGGGGTTGCACTGGTTTGGTGTAACCAATGGAAAGAATCTAGACAGGTAGGAATGGGTCCCATGTAGTAGGAAAGGTTCAAAATCACTTTTCTTGATAGGTTCTTCCCTCTAGAGATGAGAGAGGCTTCGGTTCTTGAGTTCATTAACCTTAGGCAAGGCAAAATGAGTGTTAGGGAATATGCATTAATGTTTACTCAATTGTTGAAATATGCTCCATCCCTAGTGGTTGACTCTAGGTAGAGAAGGATTAAGTTTGTGTCGGGAGTGTCAGATCTAGTAGTTAAAGATTGTCGTACCACCATGCTCATTGGTGACATGGATATTGCTTGTCTTATGACTCATGCCCAACAAATTGAAGAGGAGAAACTAAAAGGGAGAGCTAGAGAGAAAAAGAGGTCTAGAGATGATGATAATTCCCCTTATGTAAGGTCCGATGGACATGGTCGTCCTAAGCATCAACAAAAGTTTTCCGGGCAAGACTCCTCCAATACTCCTAGTTATAATGAAGATAGGTGTCTAACCCTAAATCACAAGGAATTAGTAGTGAATCCCTATGGCCTAATTGTGCTAGATGTGGAAACAGACATGAGGGGAGATGTTTAGCCGGAATGGAGGGTTGCTTTAGTTGTGGTGAAAGTGGCCACAAAATGAGGAATTGTCCAAATAAGAAGACTGAGGAGAGAGAGGGTAAGCAAGTTGCTCCTAGTGGTTCGGATGGGAATGCTCCAAGGAAAACTAGGTTCCATGCTCTCCAAGCTACAGGTGAACAAGAATTCCCTCTGGATGTGACTACCGGTATGTATTTTATGCTTTATAAGATTGCGGTGTTGCTTTGTATTTTGTAACTTGATAGATTTGATATGCTAGACTTTGATGTTTTCTTTAGTATAAATGGTCTGTATTATTGTTATTATCTTATGGATAGTAGAACCCGCTATAATTGTTATGAGTATTGAGTATGTTGGTAAGTTTAGAATCATCTTGTGTAATGGATGTGAAAGTTTAGTGGTAACTTAATCCGATCCCAAAATTTAAAGAAACAGTGTTTAGAAAGTCTGTTTAGGCTTTCTCCCAAGGAGGAGATGGTGTGCTTAGAGAGAAAGGTCATTGAGTATTCCTAATGTTCATGATTTGGGTTGCTTGAAATTCTCACCTTGAAAGGTGTAATGAGTTTGGGAAGTTTAGTCCCCATTTTGTAGGCCCATATGAGATCTTTGACCGACAAGTTAAGAAATAGAAGAATAAGGAACTTACTTTCGTGAAAACTCTATGGAGGTATCTTTAAGTGAAGGTCTTAGTTGAGGGTGCTTGTAACACCCCGTAGCCTAAAGAGGAAAGCCTGGAAAAATTATTAAAAGATCCAGGTGTCACCCATGAAAACCACCCACCCCTCGTGGTTGGACCCACGCCTCATAGGTGACCCTCGTGGATGGTCACCATGGAAACTGCCTGAAGCATGTGAACCAGCGCCAGGGCCCACACCCCATGGATGGGTCCATGGCTCGTGGTTGGGGGATTTTTTGATGGCCCAAAGTGTCTGACTAAACGACGACTGACCCGGACGGACCATAGGTCCATCCACGGTCCGTCGGTCATGGTCTCGTGGGTCAAGTCTGGAAAGTTATTTTAGGGACTTAAGGGTCTTTTCTAGTTTTAATTAAATTGAAGTGGTGTCATTTTTCCTAAGTCTAAAACACCTATATATGTATTTTTAACCCCTGAAATCCCCTATTTAAGTCATTCTCTCAAAACTCAGAAGAAAACCCAAAACTCCTCTCAAATATTCTCTCTCTAGAAGTTGGAAGAAGAAGGAAGAGTTTGGAGCTAGATCAAGGTCAACTCTCCCAATCTTCAATATTTTTTGGGCATTGTAACTAAGGTATTATGTCTTTTCATCCATGGGATCCTTCTTCCCATGGAATCTCCTAGAATCCCACAATTTGAAGAAGAATTTCCCAATTCTAGTTATGGTTTCTTTCAATATTGTCGGTTATGATGAATGTTGATCGAATTGAGTGAATTATGATTTTCTATGATTGAATTGATAGAATTTCATGTATATAGGATGAAATTACATGTGCCCATGCCTATCCTATGATTTTAGGGTTGTAATAATATAGTTGGGTTTGATGCCATGTGAGGGAAACTCTACAGGTTAGATATATTCGTATAGGAGTGATGAATCATGATTAGAATTGCTTGAGATTTAAGCCTATATGATGAATATGATGTTAAGTGTTTTAAGAGTAAATCCTAGACTATGAATTGCTGATTGTTGATGTTGTAATATGGAAGGGATACTTCCCATAATGAATTGATATGCATGATTAAATGAATGTGAAAGGTTTACTAACATGAATTATTCTATGTTAAAAGGATTACTCACCTAAAATGAATCTAGACTACAATGCTTAATGAATAATGAGGCTAGAGGCGATTACCCTTGACCTCCATATGCAAGGACATGAGGTGAATCCCATACTCCTTAGAATTGAACAAGAGGTGAGTCCCCATGTTCCCAGTATGATGAATGAACATGGAGGCGAGTACCGATGCTCCTTATGAAATGAGGTGGAGCCAAGTACCCGTGTCATATGATGTGATTGTGGAGGCGAGTACCTGCAATCTTAAAGTATGTAAGGCAAGAGCCAAATACTCATAATCCTTTATAAGCTAGGCATTGAGATGAATCCTCATGTCTTTAAAAGTAAGTATGACTAATGCAATTATGTTATGAAGTTGATTTGCTTGGAGTTTTGCTAGATATGCCTTCCATGATGTATGCTTGACTAGAGGCAGATGACCTAAGTCTTTGCTAAGGTTAAATGAGGTTATTTGAGGGAGTATACCTCTTTCATTATGAAGCTTATCATGCCCTGATTATGCTTATGCCTTATGTATTATGTTGACTAATGCTTATGATTATGATGTTTATGCTAGCCATTTTATTTATTACTTGATTGTACTAACGCATACTCTTGCCTACATTATTATCAAATGTAGGGTCCGGCGACATTAAATTCTCACACTCGTGGATAGCTTTGTTGTTAGACAAGGAAGTGAAGTATTGGTGAGTCCTCATTGTGTTCGACGATGTGATCACCATTTTCCTTTATGTTCTTTCTGTTTAATGTCTTGGAATATTGTATGGTATGTGACCCAAGACTTTATTCATGTTGTTTAGATAGTTTGAGACAATGATGCTAGACTTCTGTGCATTTTTATAAAAGACTTCGATTGTATTGAAAAGTTTTAAATTCTCGCTCATTTCTGCTAGTTCAGTATGGTCGGAAAGAAGCTTTCTTACACCTTGATTTATATTGAAAGAATTCTTCATCATTGAGAAGGTAGCCTTTCTATCATTTAGTGGATAACTCCTTGCTCCATTCCACTTAAGGTGGCGCACCTTAGTCCCATAAGCTTATGCATATACATGCTTTCCCTCTATTACTTTATGTTATGATATGCTACGTGGCTCCTCTGAGGCCTCTCAGGGTCCTATACGCCTTGTGACATCTAGGGGGTACCCTTGGGTCGTGACAAACTTTATAATCAGAGCACAAAGTTTAGAATGGTTCTAGGGTGTATCAAACCACGTCTAGTAGAGTCTTGTTCATAAGTGTGAAGCGCACCACATTTATGAATGAGAGGCAATTAGATGTTTAGTAAACTTCATTTCACTTTTTTAAGTCGTGCCATGGAGTTTAAATCTATAATCTTTTCTTCTAATCCGCGCCTGATGGCTTTTAGGATATGAATACTAGAAGGGCTAACGCAAGAAGGATGGAGGGAGAAAATGTTGAGCAAGAGGTTCCACCTCAGGTTCCTACCCAGGCTCCTCCTCAAGCTCCAGTTGACCCATTGAATGAGAATGTGACTAATGTAGAGTTTAGGTCGACATTCCAAGTGTTGGCTCAAGCCGTGACGGCACAAGCCAATAGAGAGGTGGTAGCCCTCGTGAACCTAAATATGAGGAAGACCCTCAAGAGTTTATCGATGAGATCTATAGGGTACTTGATGTTATGGGTGTGACTCCAGTAGAAAAGGTTAAACTAGCCGCTTACAAACCAAAAGGGGTTGCTCAAATTTGGTTTAATCAGTGGAATAACGCAAGACCGGTGGAAGCAGGTCTATATAATGGGAAAGGTTCAAAAGTTTGTTTCTTGACAGATTCTTCCTTCTAGAGATAAGAGAGGCCAAGGTACTTTAGTTCTTCAACCTTAGGCAAGGAAATATGAGTGTAAGGGAATACGCTTTGAGGTTCACTCAACTATCCAAGTATGCTCCTTCCATTGTGGTAGATCTTAGGGCCAATATGAGTAAGTTCGTGTCGGAAGTGTCTGACATGTTATTCAAAGAGTGTCGCATCGCTATTCTTGTCCATGACATGGATATTTATCACCTTATGGTGCATGTACAAAAAATTGAGGAGGAAAATCTCAAGGAAAGATCTAAAGAGGCCAAGAGAGCAAGAATGGATTATGGTAACTATTCATATTCTAGATCCGATAGATTGGGTCGTTCAAGGTTTTGGCAAAAGTTCTCCGGACAAGGTTATTCAAGTGGTCCTCCAAGGACTAATAATTAAAGGGTGTCTAACCCAAAACTTCAAGGAGATGGTAATAGGTCTTTATGCCTACTAGTGCTAAATGTGGGAGAAATCATGAATGGAAGTGTCTAGTGGGTTCTAATGCTTGCTTTGGTTGTGGAAAGATGGATCATAAAATAAGGAATTTTCCTTCGGTTGCTAAGAATGATCGAGATGGTCATCGTAGGGCTTAACCCTACCCTTCATCCAGTCCAACTGGTTCGGGTAGGAATGCTCCTAGTAAAACTATTTCGATGCTCTCCAAACTAGAGGTGATCAAGAGAGTTCCCCGGATACGGTGACTAGTATGCTAAAAGTTTTTCATAAAGATGTGTATATTTTATTTGATCTGGGTGATACTTTGTCCTTTGTGACCCCTTATGTAGCTATGATATTTGATACACTTCCCGATGTATTGTTAGAACCTTTTTCTATCTTTACCCATGTTGGTGATTCTGTGGTGGCTAAGAGGGTTTATAAAACATGTCTCATTTCCTTGTCCCATAAAGTTAATGATATACCATGAGTTTATGGTATTTTTAATACATTTCACTTAAGAGTTGTGTGTGTCTAGGGTCTGTTTGTGTTGGTTTTTATGTGTTTTTTTATCATGTTTTGCAGGAAAGATGTTTAGGAACGGAAGTAAAGAGACAACTGAAAGAAATGCAGAAAAGGGCATCTACAGAGGTGATCTACGGACCGTAAGTCCGTTGACGCTCCGTAGATGGTGACCGTCGATATGCAGGCAAGGCATGGAAGGAAAATCAGAGAAATCTGACCAAGTGTGGAACCATGGTGTCCATGATTGATCTACGGACCGTACTATTGATCCGTAGAATGATACTGCGAGGGGTTCCAGTACCTGATTTTTGAAGATTCTAAGTGTGGAGCTACGGAGAGGGATTGACGGACCGTAGATCGATCTACGGTTCATACTGGTGTCTCGTCGTTTGCGTCAGAGAAGCTGATTTTTTGGAAGCTGAAATATTTTCTAAGTCCTGGCTGACGGAAGGGAATCACGGACCGTAGATCCATTGATGGTCCGTGAGTCAGTCTCGTGGAATGAAGACGCGTGCCTGAACAAACTTTCCTTATTTTGTTTCCCCTTTAATTTAGGACTTGTTTTCTATAAATGTGGCATGTAAACTTCATTTTTGGAGGTTAGACTATATTATTGTTATTCTAGTTTTTGACTTGGGAGATTAACTTGCAACTTTAGCAATTCTTGATTTTCTAAGTTGGTTTTGAAGATTTTGGTTTTGAAATTCAAGTAGAAATTCTGGGTTTGTTATTCTCAATCACGTAAGTTCATAATTATTTCATCTAAAACAATGAATTGTGTTCATATGATTATGGGTAACTAAACTCCACAACTAGGGTTGTGGGAACCATGCGTGATTAAAAAAGTATGAATTGTAAATAAGCAATTCTTGAATAGTGTTTTACATGCATTGATAATTCTTTCGTCTAGAAGTCTTTTTAGCGGTTGCAAACATTAGCACTCGCCTTGTTGCTATTTGCCGGACCAAGGAGGTAATCAACAAGAAAAGAATTATCAACATAGATTTAGTGTGATACTATCTAATAGTCTAGTGTCGATTGGTGCGAAGTAATAACTAAGTCAAACATCGATGTGATGTCTAATATGAG
>JAJOOS010017169.1:0-43519 GCA_029582725.1 Solanum chiquidenum
TCATCATTCTCAATATGAGGAACTCAATCTTACAGAACAAAGGCCTCAGACTCATGTTAAAGAGAAAGACTAATGATGCAGTCTTGGGCCATTTATGGGCTTCTACTTGTAGAAGAGTGATGAACCAAGTATTTTTCCTCTCTCATAGAAAGACTCTGAATTCAACTCTTCTGCCGTTTCTTTTTCTTTTATTTTATATAAAAAATAAAGTTTGTTATAGGACTGACCAATTATAAATAGGACAGTTGGAGATTAGTTACAAATTTAGGTTTCTTCTTTCTAGCATACATAGCAACGCTTGTACAGTGGATTGGATTATCACGCTTTTTATTTTCAGTATCACAAGAGAAAATTCTCATAGTTTCTTTCTTTTTCCTACATGATATCAGAGCTTTAGGAGTTTTTCTTTCTGCTTTCTTCTGTTGAATTCTACTCTTTCATTCATGGTTGAAACCACTGATGTGAGCGCCGTTGTTTCGACTGGAGCACTCGATGCTTCTCACCCTCACTACCTTCACCCCTCTGATTCTCCCGGAATGATGTTGGCTCACTCTCTTTTCGATGGCAAAGTATTTGCTGGTTGAAAAAGAGCTATTGTGATTTCTCTTTCTGCCAAAAACAAGTTAAGTTTCATTGATTCTTCTCCCACTGTGCCTCTTATCACATCACCTCAGCATTCTGCTTGGAGAAAATGCAACAACATGGTAATTTCTTAGATCCTCAACTCTCTTTCGCGAGACATAGCTGAATATATCTTGTATTATCCTACTGCAAAAGAAATCTGGAAGGAATTAGAGGCCAGATTTGGGTAGTGCAATGAAGCACAATTATATCAACTTCAAAAGGAACTCAATGATGATATATAGGGGGCAAATGATATCGCAGGTTACTTTACCAAGGTGAAGAAGTTATAGGATGAACTCGATGCTCTTAATGTTTCTGATTATTGTGCGTGTGCTTGTACATGTAAAGGAAAGGTGAAAACTGCAAAATCCCATCAGAATGGTACTCATTCAATTTTTAATGGGTCTAAATGAGGCATACTCAGGTGTAAGGAGTAGTATTCTGATGATGGACCCTCTGCCAAGTGTGAGTCAAGCTTACTCCTTGCTCATTCAGGATGAAAAGCAGTGTGAAGTGCATGTAGTCTCACACCTTGCAGACGTTGCTTTTATGGCAAACTATCAGAAGTTCCAGAGAAGATTCACTCCTCAAAGATCTCTCAATGGATGGATGGATCAATCCTAATTTTGACAAACCTAAGACAGGGAAGTTTTGCACTCATTGTAAGCTTACTAATCATGAGGTTGCTTTACAGATTAATTGGGTTTCCCTCAAATTTCAAATTCACAAAGTCCAAGAGGAACCCAAGTTTTGGTACCATTGCTGCCCAGGTTGGAACTTCATAACTACCTGATGGTATGTCCACTGGACAATACTTCTTTCCTGAGCAATCCTTACATTTATTCCAGCTGATGCAAGATGCCAAGCCTTGCCAACAAAATGAGCAACAATCAGATAACAATGTCTTAGCCAATTGTGCTGGTATAATCAAACCCATTCTCGATCCTACTATGTTTTCTTTATTCACCCATATTGATTCACATTCATGGATTCTTGATTCTAGTGCTTCCGAGCACATGACTTATGAGTCTTCACTCCTTTCCAATCTCACTTTCTTACCCTCTCCTATATATGTGTGTTTGCCTAATTCACATCGATTGAAAGTAACTCACAAGGGAAATGTTTCTTTACTTCATGATCTGGTTCTTCATAATGTGCTTTATGTGTCTGATTTCAAGTTTAATTTATTGTTTGTTCACAAATTCACTACTCAACTCACCAGTATCTTGATTTTCTCATCCTTTTGTGCTATATTGCAGGCCCCTTCTATAAAGAGGCCAGTGGTTCTTGGTGAAGTCCATGGTGGACTTTATCTTCTCAACAGAACTCCACTCCAGTCCAACCACGTTCCTTCTTCCACTACCTCTACTCAGGATGATCATTTGGTTGCTAATACTCTTTGTAATGAGTCTACTTTAGTATCTAATTCTAGTTCTATTTCAATTCCTTCAAAGCTTTCACCTAATGATGTAAACCTCTGGCACAATAGACTGGGGCATTTGCCCATATTTCACTATGTCTGTATTCCTGATTCTATTGTGCCTTGTGATATTTGTTTCAATGCTCACCAGGCTAAATTGCCTTTCCAACCTTCCATCATTCCTCTAAGTCTATTTTTAATCTTATACATGTGGACATTTGGGGACCTTACAAGGTTTCAACTCATAATGGTTATCGTTTTTTTTTAACTATTGTAGATGATTACAGGAGAGCCACTTGGACCTATCTTCGTAAAACCAAAAGCAATGTTTTCTCCATTATAAAATATTTCATCACCTTAGTGGAAAAACAGTTTAATAGTTCTATCAAAATTATCAGGTTTGACAATGCTAAAGAACTTGGTTCAAGTTTGGCGAATTCTGATTTTCTTTCTTCTAAAGGTATTCTTCATCAAACCACTTGTGTTAGTACTCCACAGCAAAATGGTGTGGTTGAACGAAAGCATAAACACCTTCTTGAAACCTGTCGTGCCCTTTTATTTCAGTCTCATTTACCTTCTATCTATTGAGGGAAATGTCTTCTTACAGCTACTTATTTGATCAATAGGTTTCCATCTAGGGTTATTGATTCACACACACCTTATGAATTGCTCTTTGGGATAGTCCCTTCTTGTGAATCCTTACGAGCTTTTGGTTGTTTTTGTTATTCCACAACTTTGCTCAATCTCATTCCAAACTTGATGCAAGGGCTGTTAAATGTGTTTTCATTGGGTATCATTTCAATCAAAAATTCTATAAGTTGCTTAATCTAGAGTCCAAACAATTTTTTGTCTCTAGGAATGTTAAATTCTATGAAAATATCTTTCCTCTCTCTGCTTTCGATACCTCGCTTACTCATTCTCCCTTTTTTCCATCCATCCCTGATTTACATGATTTCTCTTATTCGTCTACTTTGCCCATTTATGTGCCTTCATCTCCTTCCCATTCTCATGTTACTACTCCTATCATAGATCATACTCCTCCTCCTATATCTACATAATCTCTACCCTCCAATGTATCTCCACCTAGAAGATCCTCCAGAATTTCTCATCCTCCTAACTACTTAGCAGATTATTTTTTCAACTCTGTTTACTACACTTTCACTATTCCTTTTTCTCTATTATTCTTACTCCTCTTTCCATACCTTTTTTTGCCCTTTCTGCCTCAAATAGGTTTCTCATCTCTTCCATCTCTCCCATCTTTGAACCTACTTCATATTCTCAAGCATGCTATCACCCTTGTTGGCAAGAGGGTATAGCAGCTGAATTTGCCGCTCTTGAGGCTAACCAAACTTGGCAGGTTGTTAAACTTCCTAATGGTAACAAAGCTCTCTCATGTAAATGGGTATACAAGGTTAAGTACCTTGTTGATGGCACAGTGTCGATCGATTTAAAGCTCGCTTAGTTGTTCGTGTTGATGTTTAAAAAGAGAGGATTGACTATATCGAAACCTTTTCACTTGTGGTCAAGATGACCATTGTTAGATGTTTGTTGGTTGTTGCAGTCAAGAAGGATTGGAAAAATTTCCAGCTCGATGTTAATAACGCCTTTCTACATGGTGAATTGCAAGAGGAAGTTTATATGAGATTTTCACCTGGTTTACCCCCACCGAGTCCTAATCATGTTTGCAAGCTAACCAAATCCTTATATGGGATCAAGCAAGCCTCTCGTCAATGGTATGCCCGTCTTACAACAACTCTCACTTTCAAAGGGTACTCTTGTTCATTAAATGACTATTCTCTATTTTACAAGACATCAGTTTCTGGAGTTTATCTTCTTGTTGTCTATGTCGACGACATTCTTCTAACAGGGGATGACCTCACTGAAGTTTCTCTCATCAAGCAATTTCTTCATTCGGAGTTTAAGATTAAGGATTTGGGTGCTGCACACTTCTTTCTCGGCATAGAATTGCTCAGAGAGCCTCAAGGTCTTATTCTTACACAGAGGAAATTCAGTTTGGATTTGTTGTCTGAGTTTGATTGCTTGGATAAACGCCCTGCAGTATCTCCTCTTGAACCATACTCTAAATTTCATGCTTATGTGGGTGATCTTCTTCCAGATCCTTCTGCTTATCGTCGCCTCATCGGTAAGCTCAATTATTTGACTCGCACCCGACATGACTTAGCTTTTGTTGTTCAACACTTGAGTCAGTACATGCAAACTCCCCGTGTTCCTCATCTTGCAGCTGCCACTTATTGCCTGCGTTATCTCCTATCCACCACTAGTATTGGTCTTTTTTTCTCCTTCGATCCCTCGTTCAAGTTGCTTGCTTTTTGCGATTTCAATTGGGGTTCTTGTTCGGAAACTCGTTGCTCTGTTAGTGGTTATTTTGTGAGTTTGGGTGGCTCACAGATCTCGTGGAAATCAAAGAAACAACCTATTGTATCTCTTTTTTCCGCTGAGGCGGAGTATTGCTCTATGAGTCGTGTGATTGTGGAAATCACCTGGCTGCTGCGTTTGCTTTCAAACCTCACTGTTTCTCCTACCCTTCCCGTGCCTCTTCACTCCGACAGTCAAACTGTTATTCACATTGCTAAAAACTCGTTCTTTTATGAACGCACCAAGCATGTGGAACTCGATTGTCATTTCGCTCGTCAACAGTTCCTCTCTAGCTCATTTCTCTGATTTTTGTCCCTTTTGCTTCTCAGTTTGCCTCTCAGTTTGCCAATGTTTTCACCAAGCCTCTTCCTGGTCATCATCATCGCCGCCTCACCTGCAAGTTAGGAGTGGTCTCACACCCCCTCCAACTTGAGGGGGGGTGTTGACACTGGTCATCATTCTCAATATGAGGAACTCAATCTTACAGAACAAAGGCCTCAGACTCATGTTAAAGAGAAAGACTAATGATGCAGTCTTGGGCCATTTATGGACTTCTACTTATAGAAGAGTGATGGGCCAAGTATTTTCCTTTCTCATAGAAAGACTCTGGATGAGTCTTCTGGCTTTTCTTTTTCTTTTATTTTATATAGAGAATAAAGTTTGTTATAGGACTGTCCAATTATAAATAGGACCACTGGAGGTTAGTTACAAATTTAGGTTTCTTCTTTCTAGCATAAATAGCAACGCTTGTACAATGGATTGGATTATCACATTTTTCGTTTTTCAATATCACAAGAGAAAAATTCCCAAAGTTTCTTTCTTTTTCCTACATAAATATTACTACCAAAAAGACTTGGCCAGATTAGGCCTCACAAGATTGGTGAGATTTTCATGAATGTAGTTTTCTATTTTGGTGCTGAGAAGTCGCATAAAAGGAATTCAAGCTTTTAAACATTCTTTGTGAGTTTGTGTATGTTAATCCACCGATAATTATGTTTGAGTCAGCTTACATACACCTTGACCAATTCTACAAAAAACCTATCAACTCCCACCACCAACAAGTACCACGTAGGCAATGACAAATGGGAAAAATCACCAACTCTTTTTGTCTCCTCATGGTTCTCAACCCACCTCACTGACCGCTAACCCACAGTGCAAGAGGACAGAAGTTAAGCAGATACGCATTTTTTCATGCCCAGTGGAGACTATTATTTTGACAACAATTCAGGTACAAAGCATGAAAGAAAACAATTGAGGACTTCAGGAAATTATCACATGAATTTTCAATCAAGAAAAAAGATTGAATAATCAGGTTCCATAACACGATCAATAACAAGGTTAATGACGGAACATCCGGATTTTACACAGTATAGATTAATGAATGATAATCAGCAGATTACTTACACTTCTGCCAATTTTTAAAATTAGAAACCTCAAATTCACAAACAATTACATTGATGAGGGATGAATAATTTGTGGCTTTATTCTCTCCAATAGCTTTTCAACTTCAATAAATCCACCAAGTGGCCCCAATGATAAGTATTTCATAAACCTCCAGCTGTTCAATGTCTAAAATTAGAATAGGGAATATACAACACTTCCAAGAAATTCAAAGCTTTCAAAAAGGTAATATTCTAGAGTATCAAGAGAAAAGGTTACCTTGGAGTATAAGGAAGTGCAAAGCAGTGGAGGTGGAGGTGATCGACACTGTTGAATGGAGGCTGATGGAAACCAAATCTAAGAACATGGAAAAATAGTTGTGAAAAGGATTCCTACTCCCCAAGTGTAAGTTTTTATGTTAAGAATCCTAAAATATGAAGTAACACTCAGATTCTTAAAATTCCGAAATGTGTGAGAATATTTCAAAATATGCAGGAGTATTGGTTATGACTTGTAAGCTAGAGAAATTAACTACATCATTGCAGCTGTCTTCTCTAGTTGTAGGCTGTAGCCTCGAATCAGTACTTATAACTAGCGGCTAAGATTGTAAAAAGTATTCCTTCTTCCATAGAAGCTTCTGTTGATTGTCCCTTAATTCAATACAAGTGCCAGAAAATAAAGCAGAAAGCTAGAATTGCAAAACAAGTTCGTTAAATTATTGGATTAACATTGCTTTAGATCCCTGCATTTATTCTGCAAAGTGATTGAAAAGAAAATCAGGAGTATTAGGTGTAGTTATGTTACTACATACTACAAATTATAGAATGTGGTAGAGCTAATGAAGATGTAAGTCCTTCTTTCTGTATATGTGTTTAAAAGACAATACCTGTAGTGCTTTGACTGAGGTGCATCCCTATGTAGCAGACCCTTCCCCACATCTAACATGTGACTCACTATAAGAAAAGAAGCTGCAAGTTAGATGTGTGAATACAGAGAAATAAGGCAGTATCGGGATTCCAAAAGAAAATGAGGTGGTAAGAATGCATCCAATAAGGTATACTTTACCTAAGGAGAAGTCGTCTGAGCTTCGCTGAAGGTTTTTCACAGTTGGAATGTGCTGTTTTGGAATTACCAAGTAATGCCTATCAAGATTTTGAGTATTAAAAGGAGATCATTACAAAGGATTTTGCAAATTCACATTCTATGCCAGCAACGGAAGTAAAATTAGATGACTGATATCGCATATCAAAGTACCATGTTAGATAAGACATAATACTACGTTGTCTAGAAATAAATATACCGACTGAAAGTATTAAAAAATTATGGAGAACAAATAAGATTATACAAAACTATCCACATATTGTTGTTCTTTCTCATGATTAAAAATATTTGATTGAGTCATTGACTAAAAATAACGAGCCAAACAGAAGGCCAGCATTATGACCATTAGAGATAAGTACAAGGTTCATAGTCCTCCCTCCATTTATAGTGATTTAGGGTGTGTTCGGTATGGAGAAAAATGTTTTCTTGAAAAATAAGTGGGTTTCTTCCATATTTTCTTGTGTTCCGTAGGTAAGCATATCCTAAAAGCAATTGTGTATAATTTAGACAAATACTATGAAAAGTGGAGGTGGGGAGGTAGGGCTGTGAGATGGCGAGGATGAGCACTAGGGGAGTTAGGGGTGAAGATGAGGTGTGTTGGAGGGTGGGGACTGGGGAGGACCCGATCAATATCGAATGTCACCAGTAGAGCTTGTTTTCCCTAATTTCACTATAGAGGTCATTTTCCTCATTTTTAAGGAGCTTGTTTATGTTTTTCAAAATATTTGACCAACTGAACATGGGAAATTGGAAATCATTTTCTTCATACTGAACACAATCTTAGACCTCCCTCCATTTCTAATGACTTAGCTTGGCATAAAAGATCCATAAGTCATCCCTCCCGTTCTAATGACTTAGTTTGACTTGATACAAGTACCAAGGAAAGTAAAAGTTTACTACAAAAGAATCATTCTATCAACTTGAGATAAGTAAGTTGAGCCTGCTAAATTGAACTCCGGTACAGCTAAATGATGTATCTAATTGTTTGTTTTCAAAGGGTGAAGCTAAAAGTGGCAAAGGCTTGAAGCTGGGAAATAGCTCTTCATTACATCCTAGCACTAGCTAACATTTATATATCCTATGTTTGCCATAAAGAGGAAGATAAAGGGAATTCATTAACATGTCAATTTATGCAAAACTCCACCACTAAATGATTCTCTTGTAGAGTATTTATGAACTACAAATCGAGGAAATAAGTATTTTTATGTCCCTCCACCAATATAATTCAATATGAATGAAACTCATCAGGTTCTTAGTTAAAATGCAATATAAAAAACTCAGCAAACATGATTTCACCGAATCTATGAACAACTAAGCCAAAACATACAAAATGTAGTGCACAGGAAAGCACTTATGCTACTCAATTAACTAAAAAACACCAGAAAATGAATCATAATTTACAACAAGTTGAATGATTATAGACAAAACTCCTAATTTTATTTTTTATAACCATTTTGTCCGGACCAGTTTGTGAACACCTCGACTAATTCCACAGGATACTTGATACCTCCCACCAACACATGTATCCAATAACTCCGTCTATCATGGACTGGACATATGAGAAGAAATCAACTACCATGCTGCGACCTGACTGTGAGATTCCCACGCCATAGTAAGGTCCAAATGGTCAGCTGAGAGTTAGTCATATTATTTTTAAGTCCGCCATGAACTAGTTTGAGATTGATTCATTGAATTAAGACTTAAATGGTCAAAAACACACCCGAAGATCATGTTTTATCAAGGTTTGCACCTAAACTATGCATTGTTCACTTTTCCTAACTGAACTATCATCAACTATTTATCAAAAATATATCTCAGCTATCAGTTGTTTCCTTTCACTAGCTGAAAAATCACCACCGTTCATGTAGGAAAAGGAAATTGATAGTTGATGTGTGTTTCAATAAGCATTTGATAATAGTTTACCAGGAAACTAGCACGCCTAATAGTTAAAGTATGAAACTCAGAAAATCAGGATATTTTAAGCATATTTTTGATCATTCACTCTTGAACTAAATGCTAAATTCAGTAAAGTCAAAACAAAAGGAAACAATGAAAAACTGATGAAAATTTGAACAACCTGAAGGCAGAGGGATTAATATCTCGAAATGCAACAACTTTATCATCCTGCAAAATCAATTTAACCAAAAAAATCATCAAATTACTTCACGCATGTGGACTGATTGTGATCGGAACAAAAAAGAGAGAAGAGATCTGACGGAGTGAAGGAGAGTGGTTGAAGTTGAAGAGGTAGCAATTTGGCAAAATATACATTTCGATAAAGCTCCTCCGTTCATTCTTCCGACCTCCGTCACTGTTCGGATCATATCACCATTGTTAATTTGTTCTTCATTTTTTGAGCTATCGCCATTGACGTGCTCAGTACCGAACTTTGCTAATTGGGCTCCGAGTTTATCCACCGGCTCGACTCAGATTAAACAAGATTCGAACCAGCCCATCTCTGTAAACTGGACCTGACCCACATATTGTGATTGGGCCGGCCCAAGTTTGTCTGTCCATAGGATAGGAAGATTTTCAGAAATAAGATATTTTCGTGTCATTAAATTGTACGATTTATCCTTCAAATAGATTGGTATTTACTTTTTGTTTTTTTAAATGTGTTAGTCTTTAATTTTGTTCTTAGAAATCGATGTTATGTGGACATATGTTTTTTAAGAGCGCATGACACTGGTGGAATATTATGATGCAAAAATAAGTCTTGTCAATCTATAAAGATTCATCATCAGTTGAACATGAAAAATAGAATAAAGATAATATAAAGTTGTATCAATTCGTCAGGACTTGTAAAATAATTTAACAATACGTGCAAATTTTATCAAAGTTTCATAACAATTGAACACGGTATGTGACCTGAAAAATTATCAAGTAAACAACTTTTTATTTCAATTTTTTATTTTATTTCGATATCTTATATGACATATTTAAAATATATGATTCAAATAATAATTTGATACATTATAGCATTATATACATATCTTTAATTTGAAATTTCAATATATATAAATCTTCTAAATTGAAACACATAAAATAAAATGAAAGACAATATTATTTTATCCTTTGAAACTTTGGCTTTCCCTTTCCACAATAGATTTGTCTAGTGCGATGATTCCACTAATAAGAAACATTATATTTAAAAATTGTCTTTTCAGTAATTGGCTTATTCCAATTCATCTCGTCTTGTGGCAAATTCCAAAAATAATGCAGTCTTCATGATTATTTGTATCATCAAAGGTCGCAGTGGAGTCGTGATAAATACACTTCATCCTTAATCAGAAGTTTTGTATTTGAATTCAGAATATGAAATCATCTTTAATACTGAGCATTAAACGTACCAAACGTTGGATCAAAAAACCAAAAGAAATAAAGTATATATTAAGGAAAAGGAAAAAATAAAAGTAAGAAGCAAACGAACAAGATTAGCAAATAATTAAATTAAGCCTTCTAAGTTATGTATATCCTTTTGCTTCTTAATTACATTATTACTTTACATAGATTTGTTTGGCCATAAGATCATAGAAGACTACAAAACCTTCCAAATCATAAAGTTCATTTATTCCTTTTTGGTCCAACAAACTTATAGAGGAGATTTTTTCTAATTTAAAAACATAATTAAAAGATTTTTAGCAACTTTTAATGGCAACTACTCAATTTTTAATCCATTTCATGCACTTAACTAACTTTTTAATCTCTCTAGTTAATTGAGACTTGCAAGTTTCACACTTTCTTAATATATCATTGCTTTAAGTGAGCTACTTTATTCTAAAATAAACTTAAAAGCTTGGCCGACTAAGTGAATTATTTAATTGGCAACTAAAAAAATATTACAAGAAGAAGATGGACATTAAAAAACATGTTCTTCCATAAGAATAAAGCTTGAAAAAACAGTACTTTTTTCATTAAAATAATACCAACATTTCATATTTTAACTCTAATATATGGGATGTTCGACTAATTGGAATTCAACATGACATTTATCTTTATTGAAGTGGGAGATAATAGTCGCACACTTTAATTTAGTATTACGATAGAGGACTTGAATTTGAGTTTCATTATTCCTTGTTATACTTATTTAAAAAAAATATCATATGATTGACTTATGAGAAAGAACCATGTCATATGAGGGATTGAACGTTCTTTCAAATGTACTTTCTCTAATAACTAAAATTGTTAGATGAAATGATTGGTCACACGATTCAACAACCATGATGACTAAAAAGAGATTAAAAAAATGTATGAAACTATGCTTTTCGATTGAGATTTCACTTCATAGTTTGCCAAAAATATATGCTAATTAAGGAGTTGATTTGTTTGTAAATATGCACAAAGTTCACTTGAAGGTGCTGCACTAAAGAGAGTAACCTAGCAATTAAACTATTTATAGTTATCTTAAAATTATACTAGTGATATTTTACAAAAGGTCATTTATTCAATAAAAAATCAACCAACAGCTATCTTGAAAATGAGAAAGTATAGAGAAAATAAACTCTCATTTGGCCACACATTTTAAAGTTTGAAACTTTAAGTATGAAAAATTGAATTTTTGAAGTTGTAATTTTTAGAATTTGAAGTTATATTTTAATATATATTTTACTTGAAAAAAGTTTGATGTTTTTGTGAGTAGAAGTCTTAAAAATCCAAAAAAATGATCTGAGCCAGCTTTTAGAACTTAAAAATATCTGAAGATTAAATTTTGTACAAAATCTGATCAAATAAATATCTAAAAAAATAAAATTTTAAAGTCTACTCTCATAGTCTATAATCAAATTCTAGCTAAAAGTTAAGTGGAAGGAACAATATAAGGAGCGGGAGCTAGGGATGCAAGATTTTTCTCAATTTTTGTTGAAAATTCATTTTTTTTATTGAAAAATCAACGTTTCTGAAAATTTTGACTCCGCCCCAAAATACGTTGATTTTGGTGTATGAATATATCCATCACATATTTGTGCACATTCTGTCAGATTTTGTTTTAGCGGTGCCACGTGTTGCCATCACTCTGTTTATCATAATTTTCACAAAATTCCGAACCAAAATTTCTATAGAAGTTTAAAAAGGAAATTTCCTGGAAATTTCATTAGGCCCCCCTAAACTTTGTCCTATTTCATATCATGTGATTTAAAGGCCTGTCAAATTATATCACAATTATTTGAGTTTCAAAATTAAATTTCAACTAGTAAAATGTAAAATCAAAGAAATTATAATAAAAATTTACTCGTAATATATATTTTAACCTTAATTTATGATTTAATCATGCTAAATTAATATGATTTTATGCAACTACTCGTACATTTGAAATTACGTCCATTTTTGTTAACTATACATTATAATTGTCAATGATAGATTGAATTTTTCATGTTAATTAATGATATCACCATAAATCCAAATTTATTTGGGTTACACTTTAAAATAAGTATTGAACGTCGAATGATGAAAAATTGGAAGAAAATATCAATTAGTACATGTTATGATTCCTATTAGTTTATTGTAGACAACATGTAATAGTTTAATATTAATTAACGGATTTTAATTATTTACACTATTCTTGTGTATAATTTTTAAAAAATAGTTGTTCTATTCTCAAGGTTTTATTATTAAATTACATACATCATTTTCAAATTAGGCAATTGACGTCTTTATTTATAATTTTAGAATGTAGCTAAATTTAAATATAGTTCGTCCTAAATGTATGGGCTTTATATTAGTGTGACTATTATCTTGTGTGTATTCATTTTTGTAATTTAAAAATACGACAATAGAAATAATGAGTATTCAATATTTAGTTGAGAACAATTGGAAAATAGTACTTCTTTTTGGTAGAAAATAATAGAAGTAATTAACTATGAGGAGTATCAAACAACTTATGTTAAAAAAAAATAAGAATAAAGATTAAAAACACGAGGTGTAAATAAAAATATCCTTCTTCAAGGACAATTGCTAGTATTTCTTTTTATTTTATTTTTACCTATTATCCACAATTACTCTAATATAAGTTGACTCTCCAGGTTTTAATCTAATGATAATAACGTACCTTGTGATGTGTGGATTGGACATATGTGACATGTTTAAATCATACGGCCGATAAAAATATTCATCGAATTTCAAATTAACTTATGTACTCCACAGATCTTGGATTTAATTTCTTGGTTATATATAGAAAGCATGTCACATATTCAAATCTTGCCACATATAACATTTACAATAGTGTTCAAGTAAAGAAGGATAAAAAATGAATTTGTTATTCATCGAGTTTCAAACTTTGCGCGACTGGTGCTCAAACTAGATTTCTCGACTATAAAAAAAGTATGCCACGTGTTTGAATCCTAACACACAAACAAAAATACTGATAATTGCATCACTAATTTTGCGATGATTTATGGATTATCAAAAAATTGATCTCTATAAGTATCTTACCATGGACAAAAATCTAGCATTTAAGTGGATAATACTTGTTTTTACCTTAGTTTCGGATTTTGCACCACCGATCCTCTGAAAATCTAATATTTAAGTGGATAAGGTTAAAAAAAAAACATACTCATTATTCACTAAATTTCAATTTTTTATGTCATTGATTTTCGGAAATTTCTCGATTATTAAAAAAAAAAAAAGTTACTCTAATATAATTCATTTTTATAATATAGAGCCTCTTCTAGTTTTCTTTCAACTACTATATATATAAATGATGTTGACATTAAGATTCTTGTTATTTTTTTCACTACTCTTTCTTCTTCATCAATATTATTTCTAAAACTTCTCCAAACAAACTCCAATTCTTGCACCCAAAATTTTCTTTTTTAAAAAAAAAAATCCATCACTCATAAATAAATTATGGGTTTTCATCTTCTTCTTATTGGAAAAATTAACATTTTAGCCACTTCTTCTACTCATAGTTTAAGTAATCCACTTCTTGTTAGTTTATTGTTGCCATTTATCTTAAAGCTAGCGGCTTTTAGTTTTAGGCCAATTCGTCAAGTTTCTTCAGATTTAATTTACTCTATTAGGCTTTTTTCATTTCAAATGAGCCAAATTACATTTAACACTGAGCCTCATGTGGGCGCCAGTAGAGACGGTGACGGTGGCGGAAACACGCGGTGGGAGAGGGCGCTCCGGCTCGTGTCCGAGAGGCTTATTCATGCAAGACGCTCTCAGTTCTCAGAGGCGGATGAGGAAAGCTTGCGTGAACTTTCTATGATTGCCCTTTGAACCGAGAGAGTCAGAAGTGAGAATTCATATAGTCGATTTTAACTGGAGCTGAGATGTTTGTTTTTGTTATTGAAACACAAACGAACATGTCAACAAGAAATTGAAGACAATACTCGAGTATGGATTTTCTATGTTCATTCATTATTGCTTGTTGAAACACAAACGAATATGAACACTCGAGGGTAGATTCTCTATTTTCAATATTCTTGTTGTTATTGTTGCTTGTTGAAACATAAGCGAATCTGAGAACAAGCTAAGTTACACTCGAGTATAGATTTTCTAAGTTTATTTTTGTTGTTATATATATATATTATTACTTGTTGAAACATAAATGAATATGTCTACATGAACACTCGAGTATAGATTCTCTATGTTCAGTTGGAGCTTATCGACTCGGAATTCTAAAAGGATATTTCGGTCTTTAGTCTACAAACAAATTATGAATGCTTCTAATCATCACCGTGAATTTTTGTAATTCTTAGGACTACAATGGATTTTTTTCATTTTTAATTATTTTTGCTTTTCAGTTAATTTTTTTACTTTTTTTGTTTTGCTGTCAGATATAATTATTTTCTTTTTTTCAAGTGGAGAGAAAATGTGCTTTAATTCTTACTTTGAATCAGATGCTCTCTTTTTTATGTGTAGAAAATGAAAAAGAGAATTGTGTTCTCTTGAGATAAAATAATGGTTTAGTATTAAGCATGTTCTAATTAATATTCTACTGGCCTTATATTAAAGTTTCTTTTGATTTTTTCTATAAATTAATTAATACTTTGATAAAGCTTTACTAGTATATATTTAGAATATTTTGCCTTTTTCTCCAATTAGAGCAGTGATATGTTAGGTCCTTTTGTGGGAATGGATTTATGAAGATCTTATAACAACAACATATCGATTATGCGTATTGAACGTATGCAAATTTTATCTTTAATTTTTTGAAATAGAGAAATTATTTTTAACAAATCATCGATTCAAGAAAATGTTTGTTGATTCATATTTATGCATGTCCTTGCTGCTTATTTATTTATGGGGAAGTGTACAAAATATCCGTTTACATTAGGATCCATTCAAGTTATACTTGTAGCACTTTTTATGTAAGTTTATTTGTCTTAAATCAACTTTAAAGTTATATAGTGTACTCTGGAGTTCAGTGGATACATCAACTTTAAATCAGACATGCAATGTTTGAAGTTCAAACGTACATTTACGTCTGAAATTTGATTAGTCAAAGTCTAACTTCGAGCAATTTGAAAGCAAATAAAGTTCAGGTATTTCTGTATTAATTTAAGGGACATATATGTCTGAGGTTAAGCTCTAAAGTCCATATATGTTTGTATAAACTTACATATGTCTAAGTTCAATCTTTTTTTTTCTAAACTTAGACATATATACTTAAATTTAATCATTTTTTGTTTAAACTTAAGACACGTGTACTTAAAGTTCAATCATTTTTTTATTCAAACTAAGATACATATGCTTGAAGTTCAATCAATTTTCGCTGAACTTCAATTATTATTCTTCTGAACAAACTTCTGTGTAGTAATAACTTGTTCTCCGAATGTTAACAATTCAACACTTCAATCTATTTCAAATAAATTAAAAATATAAATTTCAAATATCATAAAAAAAAGCAATTATATATGACACACCTAACAAACTTATTTTATAGCAATGATAATTTGTCAATATATTCAAGTTTTTTAATAACATCACTTAATTCGAATCACTTTTTATATTCAAAATTTAAGATTACCTGGTTAAAATATTATACTTCAATTGCTATATATAAATTAGAAAATCACAATTGTACAACAACCAAGAAGAAGAATGAGAAAGAAAAGACAATGTGCTTCTGTCCGATAATTGTCAATTTTTGTGTGATATTTGTCAAAATTGATTACATATTAAATTACTTTTTAATGGCGCACAACTTAAATGACAACAAATAAATAGCCACTCACAAATAACATTGTTTGTTTTGGACCATAAGCTATTTTTTTACGTCATTAGGTTATTAAAATGACTTATAATATGTAATTTTTTCTTGTAACGTAACTTTCATTTGAAATATAATATCAAATATATGTTTAGTTAAATCTTATAAGTGAGTTTGAATTAAATTTCATTAACACTTAATATTTTGTGCATCGATTTTTTTTTCGTTGCATAGTTGTTTTTTTTATTTCTTGCTGACAGATTGATTCTTTTCTTTTTTAAGTGGATAAAATGTGCTTCTTTACTTTGAATCAGATGCTGTCTTTTTTAGCTTTAGTATTAAGCATGTTCTAATCTTCTAATGGACTCATATAGTTATAAGTTTTTCATTTTTTCCCTAAAAATTACATATATGTATGTAATAAAGAATATATTTTACCTTTTGTAGTTATGGCCGGATCGGATCTAGCCTTAAACGGTTAAACAATTCACGTGTATTCATTAATTTTAATTTTAATTTTAATTTTATATTTATATTAAGAAATTTACTAAAATATAGATATATATTTAACTGTAAATATGTTATTATATATTAACTTAAAACTGTATGAACTAATAGATTTTAAATTAGGAATACAATTTTAGTCCTAATTTTGCGAGAATAGAGATCTGGTTATATTTATGCATGTTTTTGCTGCTTATTTGTTGAAAAGGTTGCATATGCAACTTATTAAAATATTGTAAATTTGAAGAAGTATATGAAGTGTGAGTTCAAATTAGGTGGCATTAATTGATAAAAAAAAGCATGTAAACATTAGCGGAAATGAAGATTAATAGTTTAAACTTCAGAAAAGTTATTTTCAATTTCTAATATACATATCTTAACTATACATATACATGTTTGAAGTTTGGTACCAAACTTCAGACATGATTGCGGATGTTTGGTTTTGACAACTCAAATTTCAAGAAAAAATATCAAAAGTTTGGTCTGGGCAAGACAAATTTCGTCCGACTCAAATTAATATTGCAACTTCAATCGCAAATTAGTTATATATGTACTTTACAATATAACAATTTTAATTAGTATTGTAAAAACTATAAAATTGTTCGTTGTGATATTACTATATTGCCATATAATGTTCAGAGTCGAAGTATGTATTTCAATTTTATGATTTTTTAAATTTTAGAATGACAATTTTAAGTGAGACGAATATAGTATTTAAGTTCTGAATTCAATTTTTAATTATAATTATTTTTAATCTTTAAACTGTTATATTTTTAAACTTATGAATTCATATATACTATATATTGTAATTTTACTTATTTTTTACATATAAATTTACATTTAGCATATATCTCACTCTTAATTAATAAGCATTATTTGACGAGGAAAAAATGATTATCCAAAACGTTTTTTTAATGATTATTTTGATTTTTGGATGAATGTTGCGTGTATCAATTTAATAATAGAATATGGTATAACGTGAACCCCTCTTTAACTTCTTTTTTATTATGTCCTTTTTATATAATTGTTATTAACAAATACTTATTTTAAAAATTGACAAAAAATCACACCTACAATTTTCATAAGAGACAGGTGATTTGTATGGCTTTGTCTTAATGTGATATTATTGGGGCAAAATATCTTCTTTGATTCCTAAGTTTTATATATATAATTAGTTAATTACGTTGAATTTTGTACAAGTGATATTTCTCTTACCCCGTTATGTTTTTGACTTGGTTTCTGTTGAATTATAAAAAATAAAAAAAACGTCATCTTAAAGGGAAATGATAGAATTAGGATTAATTAATTTAACCTTAATAGTCACATATTAAGGAAATAATATATATTAATTAATTAATCATGACTAAGAAATAAAGTTTATCTACAAAACATATGAAATACATTCGTTGATTTGAATGGAAAATGTTGATTAGACAGAACATCACATAAAAAGTAGCATAAGTAAGTCTAAATTATGTGTATCCTTACTAGACATTCGTTATTAGTCAAAAGACCGAGAAAGATAATGTGAACATCTATACAATAACTATACATCAGTACAAAACAAGTTGAGATTAGCTACCTGAACATCCATAGTAGACTAGTACAATAATTTTAAATAGGCGTCTGGACATATGATTTGGGATCATGATTTCATATCCAGATTCTCCAAAACACAGGATTTGAAATTTGAATTATTATTTTTAAATGACTTAACACATTAGTTTATAATTTGAGAAAGAAAACTCATCATTTTAAGTTTTGCGAAAAACAACTCATATTTGACATGAAGTGATTGTTCATACCATGTGAAAGGATTATATTAAAGAACAATTAGTTACTCCCTCCATCCCATTTTATATGAGGTAGCTTGACTCGGCACGAAATTTAAGAAAGAAAGAAAGACTTTAAAACTTGCGGTCCAAAATGAATGATAGAAATTGTGTGGCTGTAAATCATTTTATTAAGGGTAAAATAGACATTTTATAGTTAAATTGTTACTTAATATAGAAATGTGTCATTCTTTTTTGGACTGACTAAAAAGGAAAGTAAGTCACATAAATTGGGACAGAGGGAGTCTTATTATTGTTAACTAGGGTAACTTTATAAAATTATGTATATATGAAAGTTTGTAATCCAAAGTTTATCTATTTGAATTTATGTAGCACGTATAAAATTAGAAGAATCACCGTAGTTTTGATATAATTTTTAAATATTTTAAGTTGTTGATATTGTGATTTATAGTACGTTTAGCGTAATTTTCAAATAATATATGTTACTCTTCTTGTCTCAATTTATGTGACATAAGTGAAAATTTAAGTCAACCAAAATTTTAATATATTTTAGGGATAAAGGAATGAAAAATACCCTAACTTTGGTCGAATTTGTTGTTGCAATACTAAACTTTCATGAGGATCTATTCCTCCCTGGACTATTTAATAGTGTATTTTTTACCCCTGAACTATTTAATAGTGTATTTTAAAGGTACATATGTGCCCACGTGGACACATTACTATTTATAATTTTGCATTATTTTTTATGTCCACGTGGGCAAATATATATGTTTAAAATATGGTATTAAATAGTCTAGGGAGGTAATAGGTCCTCATGAAAGTTTAGTATCGCAACAGCAAATTCGACCAAAGTTGGGATATTTTTTAGACCCTTATCCCTATATTTTAAGTTATTAATTATGATGATTTATAATACTTTTTAAAGTAATTTTCAAATAATATATGTTATCTATCTATTTCGATCTACGTGGCATAGATAAAATTTCGATAGTGGTGTTTGGCCAGTGCTAAGCACAGGCACAATGTTCTAATAGTAAAACAATTTTTTTATAAAAATTCAAACTTTTAAACTATGATCGTGAATTTAAACATAGAAATTTTATATTTCATGAAATATAATTTATATATTTGTTAATTATATAAAAATGATTATAAAACACAATAACTAACCGTTTAAATTATTTGAAATGCATAAAATGTACCAATAAAAAAATTGATTAACTCTAAAAAAATTAACGGTACCACATAAATTAAGACTGAAAATAAATATATAACATTTGAGGTACTGGTCACTAAAATAAGAATTATAAAAAGACATGAAAACATTCACTTTATCAAAATTTACAAGATAAATATATGTAATAATAATAATAAAAAGGGGAGGGGGAGGGGTACGTAAGGGTAAGTATACCAAAAATGCCCTTATGATAAGTAAAGGGTAAAACGCATCTACTGAATGCGATTTACTGTTTAAGTATTTAGCGTTTCTTTTCTTTCGCATGCTCAAGTCTCATATGATAGGTTTTATAAGAAGTACAAGTAGGCCGACATAAGACACATGCAACTTATCGAGGACATGCTTCTAGATAATATAATATGAAAGTCGATAATTTGGGTAGAACACTAGTAGTAATAGATAATCAAGTATTATTTAGTTTTTCAAGATAAGTGTCAAAAACACACCTAAACTAAAAATATTTTCGATTTTGCAAAACCATTTCTTACACGTGGTCAATTATGATTCAGCCACGTCATTAATTAACTCAATTTTTCAAGGAAAAAGGCTCAAATATGTCGTCGAACTTTAAGAAAAGTCTCATCCATGCACCCGTTAAAACTTTAATTCACCTATGCCTTTTCAGCTAATAAATAATTGCATGGATGAACCTTTTCTCAAACATAAATGACATAAATGAACCAAACTTTTAACGAATGACATAGATGAGCCTTTTCTCAAAGTTCTATGACATATTTAGCATTTTCCCTTTATAAAAAGAACAATAAGTTATGCAATTTATCAATGTGACACCTTAGGTTTACTTAAGTGGTAAGACGGTATAAGCATTAATTATTTTTTTGATAATTTCCACAAGTTGTGGGGTGGTTTTCATGTTTATGAGAAAATATAGCTTTAGAAATCTATTACATGTCCAAATAAAACTTATCACTAATTCAAATAATGTCCAAACGGGCTTAACACAAAGAGTTGGGGGGGGGGGGGGAATCTAAAACTTTGGACCAAATGTACAACTATACAAAAACATATTTGCTCCCAACTGGGGAAAGGCCCTAAACAGTCTAAAGCTCACAAGTAAATCTCTAGCAATGAAAGGTAGGAACAAATCTGCACACAACCCAGTCTTCAGAAATGTTGTCCTTCAGTGCTAGATCACTTGTAATTGAAAAAACAAAACCATACGTTCCGTTTCCGGTTCCAGTAACTTCTAAGATGAAAACTGATGCTGTTTACACACACACCAGAGGAACCGTTGAACTTGCTGTTTCGAGTTCCTGAAAATTCAGAAAACACATAATATCATGAGAATGAACAGCTACTTTGTTCCAAAGGAAACTATTGAAATGTTAAAATGTGCAATGTGCAATACCAAAAACTTAGTTCTAATAACTTCTAAAATGAGAACCAATGTTTAGACACAAGCCATAGGAACCGCTGAACTAGCTGTTTCGAGTTCCTGAAAATTCAGAAAAACATGTGTAAGATCATCAGAATGAATAATTTCTTTGTTCCAAAAGCAATTATTGAGATGCTAAATATGCAAATGTCCAGATATTAGTGCTGATGATTGACCAAATATATTTATAGATCGATATCAAAATGCGCAGACATCAGAGTCTGACCTCCAAAAAGACCTACATGTATATATATATATCCAAGGAGCATACACCATATACTGCTTTATCAAAAAGAAGACTAATCCATGATCTAATTCTTAATTGCGAGAAGCAGTCAGCACATCACCATTCTTAAAAGTCATATCATAAACAGAATAGAAAAGAGGTTCACTGTAATAAAATTCAACGGAAAGGGGAGAGCAGGAGAGTAATCTCCTCTTTTTTTTATTTTTTATGAAGTAATGATAATATCATTAATAGCATCCATAAGATGCAATTTAGAGAAGGTATGGATTCTATACAAAACTTAACAAGCCCAGGAAATCCAAAAGAATATCATTTACATCCCAAATTCTTACACCAACAAGAAAGATTTGAAACACATTAGCAGAAAGATCTGAATGACATTGGCTTCAAAAATGGAATAATTGCTGGGGTCCCCTCAAAGCATCTACTGTTTTGTTTCCTCCAAAGAATCCAAAAAATGCAACAAGGAGTGATCTTGCAGTTCCATTAATAGGAACAAAACAAGTGTGTCATTCTCTTATGTCAAATATATCAATTGTAACAGATAAGAGAAACTGGGGGGAGTAAGAGCCAGAAGAAATGGTGGATTCTTGTATATGGTGGACTATCTGGAGAGAAAGAAACAAGAGGTGTATGGAAAATACTGCAGAATCAGTACAAAAGATCAAATGGCGTTGTATGAAGACCTTCTGTTTTTGGTGTAATGAGGAGGGTATAGAGGATGCTGGACAGATTTTAAATTTTTTCTCTTCTTTATAAGTTTAGTAGCAATTTCTTGAGTTGGTCTTTTTTGGGTCACTGATGTAAATCTTTTTGATGGTTGCCAGCATACCCTCATTGCTGAGGAATACAACTTTACTTTATCAAAAAAAAGAAACTGGGCATAAAGTGTGTTCACTCAAATTCTAATCCAAAAAATTGCATTATAGTCAGATTGAAACTTTTAGTTTACAGATATAGCCACATACCACCTAATGAAGAGCTAGTTCATGGTCTGTCCATTTCTATATATAGAGTGAGTCAATTCACTAACATGAGGAAACTGAATTCACTAGGGCAAGTTAACTCGGGTCAGCCTTATTCTCATAACATATGATATTATCTTCATTCAACTCTATCAAAAACTATCATTCTTTTAATAGGTGTATCCTTCTTTGGGCTTCGGAACCATTTAGACCTCTTCTTCTCTTAACTCATCTTTTACAGTTGCTACTCAATGATGGTTTTCAAGTTAGTAGTACCTTGTGAAATAAGAAAGTAATAAATCTGCATATGTTCATTCTCACCTTACACTCAATAACCAAAAAAGAGATTATTCCCAAGGAGAGTCGAGTATATTCACTCAACTATCTAATAAGATTGAGACCAATTTACTGTAGAGTGACAATTTACACATCTTTTTGGGCCACTTTGACTAGGATGAATCTTCCCCCTTTTTGGTTGATCTAGCCTGTCACTTTCTTTATCTATTTGATTTACTAAGTTTGATGTTGCTGGTGTTACCGTACCTTGCTTGTATCCTCTGCACTGTTTTTATATAGTTACCATGTTTTCTTCACTGTCATTACACCTTTTCATTACTACTTTGATCTGCTTAACTTGAGCCGAGGGTCTTTAGGTAACAACCTCTCTATCTCCATGAGGTAGGGGTAAGGTTTGTGTACACTCTACCCTCCCACTCTACCCTCCCCAGATCCCACTTTGTGGAATTTCACTAGATATGTTGTTCGGAAATCTATTATTTGTATTTATCTAGTGGTTCTTTTAAATTTTAACATATATACAGGGTCTGAGCCAGTCACTAGTTTCAAATGAACTCATAACATACACACAACATCCGCCCCCCACTAGAATTATACTATTATAAGAGTCAATTTCTTCCCTCATTCATTTGCTGCAAAAAAACACAGATACCCATAAGTTTCTTCTGCTGTCATTACATCCTAATCTAGGTAAAAACTAAAAAGTCAAAACCTTGAGCTCCAAGCAAATCCAGCTTCAAGTTTGTTCGTTATATTCATTTTCTTGTATTTATTTGAAGTTAATCCATTTGAACATATCCAATGATGATTTTTACGCCATCTTCATTTATGTAAGTAATTTGTATACATGGCACAATGATTATGTAACAGTTCTCCCAGAATCTCTCTGCTTGTAATTTACAGTATGTCCTTGGTAAACTTCTTTTTATGATAAAATATAACCTATCTTATAAAATAAATAAAAAGCAGTACATGAATATCCCATCAAGAAAAAGAAAAAGAAAGAATAAGAGTTCTCTTCTTTTGGGGGATCAGTGCTAATTCATTCTTATTACTACTGAAGTGTAAGATATGTCCATTTTTTATTGCTAGCTCACAGAACAACATGTGCACTAAATAACACAACTTTTACCAGGGTATATCATTAATTCCAACTGTAACTAGACTATTGGAATTTCTGTAGCCATGTGAAATTCTTAACTATTCGCTTTCGATAGGTCTCTATTTCACTATGAAATATAAAAATCTAATGTTTCACAAAATCTTTTGTTTGCTATCTCCAAAGTGCAAGCAATGGCAATTCACAGCTTTTCCAAAACCCAGCCTTTAGGTTATAGTTTCAGAATGACAAAAACATTCTGAAAAAAAACCTTTCCTGGGAAGTCTCACTTTGACATTAAGGATAATTTCTCCATAAATCAATTTGAAGAAAAAAAAAACTTTTTAGGTAAATGCCTAAGAGCACATGCAAAAGAACGACCCATGATTATTCATAGAAAAAGCAGCTTTTGTAGCAAGATGAATAAGAAGTAACAAGCCAAACATTATCCACCGTATTTTCTCTTTACAGATTGGCAAAGTTAGGCATAAGGACAGCATTAACATCTTTTATCTTCCCAAATGTTTGACTTCTACGCTTCCAGAAAGTAGCCTCTGTTGCTTGGAATAACTACCTCAGTAGCAGTACAGATAATGAATACACGACAAAAGATGAGATGCTATATTGCAAATACTCTGTTTGGCACAATAAGAAGACCCCTAGGAACCACATAGAGTAGCTGAAGTAATCTTTACACAGAAGGCTTTCTTAGCTAAAGTTATCTTTACAAAGAAGGCTTTCTTCACAAATGGCTGTGGCCCCATATTAAATATAATTTGTGGCTGTTCACTGAATATATTTGTGACATAACAATGTCTGGAGGTATTATCAACTAACATTAAAGCAGCCACTGATATTACAGGCATTTTCTTGAATGAAAAGAAAAAAAGAATCCCGCCACCTGAATAAAATAATTTTCTGTCAGCATGAACATCTTTGCTCCATCCCTTTTCAACTATTTTTACTTTATCTTAGTTTTTTTTTTTTTTTTGATAACCGAGAAATCCGTCTGTGACCCGCCCTTTGGACCAATCACAGCCTTCTAAACTCGGTGGATAATGGGCCCGCCCCTCTACCCTTCTCCACTTAAATACCGGGCTTCGCTTTGCATGGTGTGGGGCTTGAACCTGCGACCTAAGCCACAAATCCTCCACCTTTTGCCACTTGAGCTAGGCCTTGGGGGTACTTTATCTTAGTTTTTGTATCCAAGCAGATATTTTCGTGAAGGATCTGTACATATATATGGGTGCAAAATGATGTTAATGACGTCAGTTTACTGGGAAAAAGATGCAAAAAGGTGATAAAGAAGGAATCTCCCTTGAGCTGTCGTACAAACTGACATGCTTTTCAAAAGAAAATGTGAAAATAGTATTTCATTTCCTCTACAGATCTTAAATTGAGGTACTTAATAATAGTGCAATCTTGGTAAGATCAAAACTGAGTGTTAGACCAAGGAGTTAAACAAGAGAGGGTGATTTGCAGCCCAAATGCATATTGACCGCCTCTAACCTTCCAGGTTTCCAATCAAGATAACTTTTAGTTTGTCAATGCATCATTATGCACCAAACATATAGTTTATACGCTTCATATTTGATTATATCATTCAAAAACCTTCCAGCAATATGTGTTCAAGCTTTACATTTTATGCCGGTTCAGAGCATTTTATTGAAATACTAAACTTGAGAAACCTCCCAATACAAAAGTGGTCAATGACCTATTTCATTTAAATTAACAAATATAAGATTCGCCAATGCGGTAAAACAAGGTTTCATTAATCAACGGATGAAAACCTTCAAGTTTCATGCATCCAATAAAAAACCTATACCACAAAAGTAAAAGACAAGTTGAAAAAATCATTAATTGCTGCATGAAAGGAAGGTTCCCCTGAGAAAAGCTGTACCTGACACATTTGAGATACTTCTGGAGTGTTACGTACTGGAACTTTTAAATTGTGCTGATCCTGTTGCTGTAGATCTAGCTTTTCTAATTTCTTTTCATAAAGTGCAAACTCCTCTGGCTTCTCCCACTGTTTGCATGTTTTAGGGCATTCATTGCATTTTGAGGGGCATGGATCAAGTGGGAATAAAAATTGGACAACTAATGAAATCTTACCCTGCTTTCACACGTTACACAGTTATAATAATATAAGTTTCCGTCAGGACAGATATGGTCACTCCATTCACAATCTATGGACTCCACCATCTCAGCATTTAAAGATTTTGCATTGACAGAAGATGCAGCTGATGGCAAAACATTATCTGTTCCTACATGAGTGCTGAAAACTGTCTGAGGAGTGCTTCTGTTATTTGGAGTCTGCAAAATGCAACAGATACTTGAAACATCTTCTTCTTTTTTTCTTTGTGTCTTTCATTGGAAATTCTGTAATGGGGGTTGCACATTTTTCAAATAGGAAAGATCATTTGCTTTGGGATAATAAGATCAAGATCCTTTCTCAAAAAGGCAAAAAGATTAAGCTTGTACAGCACAAAATTAGATGTACTCGCATAAGAAACTTACAGCTCTTGATAGAAATTGTTAGGCCATTCTAATAGTATGACACGTATTACGACATGTTCCCATCTACTTAATCAAAAATATTGAACAATAACCTGATTTGGACTCTGGTGCTTAGACTGGTTAGCTGCTATATTCCCATTGAATTGCTCATTCATAAGGGGTGGCACCCTGCAAGATGTAAGTTCCACATACGGCAATCAGCAAATAAAAATACAAGAGGTGATATACTAAAAGCTAGTCTAATGTACTTGAACCAGAACAGGACTTGCATAAGAAATGCACTGGAAAGAACTGAATGAATAAATAGAATGGGGCCGGATAGGAACAAGCACCTATAGCAACTTGTTACAGAATAGACGAGATGCTAGACAAGATGCCTGAGGGATATAGAAGCAGTTTTATAAAAGCCAGAGGCATGAGACAAAGCATTTTATCACACGTGGGGTGAGGCATAAGCCCAAGGCACAGGACTCATAAGTTCCCAGAATATTTAATTTTTTCCATTTTTTATATAAAAACAAAATAAGCATAAACTTACGGAAAAAAAATTAGAACTACATAAGCAATTGTATGAATTTTTTTCATAAGGTAAATAATTTTATTGAAATCGGAAATTCATAATTCCAATAGAGAATACAACTTTTATCATTCATTTGCTAAAGAATTTTGAGGGTCATGCTAATTAGAAATTAGACACATGATTTGCGTAGGGACTGTTGGGCAAGCCCCAAGCGTTAAGCGTGTTTAAGGCTCAAACAGGCGCTTGCGGCTTAAGCCTCACACAACAAAGCCCCACGTGTGAGCCTCAGGGTGTTCTGCAAGCCCGAAAAAGCCTTTAAAACACTGATCATAAACACTTTAACTTTCTCAATCAAGAAAATCTCTGATATCACAGTAGGAGAGAAGAGTATCAATTCCATTCTAGTTTCTTAAATTTTTGTTTAACTTTTTCATCCTAAATTACTACTACTTTGTTTATTCATAAAAAGTAATTGGCTCATCCTACAAAAAGAGGTACTCATAAACTAGAAACAGTTGATCCATTCAAAGATAAAGGAAAAAAAAATTCAAACAATGATGCACACCTCGACTCTCCCACCTTGAGCTTCTTAGGATCTGCAAATCGAATAACCAACGGGTGTTCACATACCTGAACCACAAGCGAACGGAGAAAGGAGATTTGGTTTCAGATCAGACTAGAAATATACATTAATGGTTTAATGCAGGGACTTACTTCAATTACATAGGTGCCATGTAGTGCATTCATAGCCGCAACCGCCATGTCTCTACAAGCAAACCTGATAAAAGCACTTCCTTCAAGGCAAGAACAATATCAACATCAAGAAGAAAACGTTGAAATACAAAGACAGTATAGACAATCCAGAAGTAGGTGTGCCGACATTATATTTATGTAGAGGCAGCATGAATAATAAGCATGGCACCAAATATAGCAAATGCAACTACACTGTTCAAACAGGTCAAGAAGCACTTGATTAGTAAAATTAAGGAGGATGTACAACCAGCTGAACTGTTGGCAGCAACTAGAGAAGCAGCCATAGCGACAAAGAAACTTGTAAGTAGGCTCAGTAAGAGAGCATCTTTGCAAACTGTTGCCAAATGCAAATACTTCTGCAAATTAGATGCCAAAATAATAATGAGAGAAGATAGTGGTTGTTACATACCACGGCGTTGTTTAAGTTCATCAACAATAAGGTAAACTTCGTCAATAATCCCATATGGAGAAAATACCTGCCAGCAAAGATGTACATACAAACTCAAAACTTTTCCATTGGCTCAAAAGTGAAACAAATAGTACTGTCTCTTATTTTGACAGTGTATATAGATCAAGGATTTAATTGCACTTCATACAATATTTATAGAGGTAACGAAATGAGCATTGACTAATAGGACATAATATCATGATATGAACTCATCTATCAAACATGAGAACGGAATAAAGCTTGTTATTTGGCATAGGTTATGATGCACTTTACTATATCCTAAATCAAAAATTGTGCCAGGTAAAAGTGGGATGGAGCAAGTTCTAATCTTCATCAGTTATATCCTCTAGATGAAAATTACAATTGATAAACCCATAACAATGACATTACTGCAAAAGTAGTTGCTACATCCAATGGCATTAAGTACACGAAAGCTTGAGTTTGTGCCCAATGCATATTATCTATAGATACAAGAATCGAAGCATGAAACATGCAGATTCCCTCTCTCTCTCTCTCTCTCTCTCTCACACACACACACACACACACACACACTCACACACACATATATAGACACACGCAGAGAATGGACAAATTGAACAAAGAGTAACAGCAAAAATTGAAGGAGCAAAAGGAAGATAGAGTGTAGATGTCTTGGTTAAACGCATATATGTGGAACATACATGCTCAATTTCTTTTTTGGAAGCTTGTTTCCTCAGACCACCAACATAAAGTTTCTGAGTGTGTTCGGTCAAGATTCCTACAATAAGAGAAAAAGGAGGTAAAAGTGGAGATAAAAATAATAAAGCATTGGAAATAAACATAGAGAGGCACAACGAGATAACTTAAAATTCAGACAGTATACACTTGAGAAAATATCCCATGTCAATTCAACAAAAATATTTTGAACTTCCCAAGAATCAGTCTGTTTAATTGTTTACTATTATTCTTAATATTTATTTATTTATTTTTGATAAGTTACTATTATTATTCTTAATATTGTTTAGTACAGTGAAACAGTTTTATTCTTACTATGTGTTTTCCTGGAAAATAAAATTGCAGTCATACACGAAGCTTAACACAGCAGGTGGGGAGTGAGTTTGGTGGATAATGTAAATAGTGGAAGGGTTCTAATTTGATTTAGTTAAAACTTGACGAGGCATATGATAACTATATTATTATTTATAAATTTTGAACAGAGATAGTGAAAAATTACCAAGACGATCACGTTCCCCATCAGCATACCTAACTGTTAAGGGAAACTCACCCTGCAAGCAAGAAATATATACAAACCAAGTAAGAGGAGATCAATAATTTCTTGAGAGGGTAAATCATTTTAACTTCATAACAGAGAAGGAAACTAACCCCAGGGAAAGTATATCGACCATTGAATGCTACAATAGCCCTATTAGCTTCATCTAGCGTTCTATACTTCACAAAACAGCATTCTGCAGAGTAATCATTATTCATTTTTGTTCTTCTTAAAGAAAAACATTCATTTTTATTCTGATACCTATACTTGTCAAAAAGATAATATTATACTTCCAGGATGATACATGTGCAGGGAAAATAGTGAACATAAACAACAACAACAACAACAAAAACCCAGTGTGGTCCCACAAGTGGGATTTGGGGTGAGTGGGGTTTACCGTTTACGTAAACCTTACCCTGCCTTTGTGGGGTAGAGAGGCTGTTTAACAGAGGGGAAAAAGATTAAATCCTGGTAATTTAAATGATTCACAATATTTAAATTGCATTTAACTGCTTTGAACTGCTTTAGTAATACAGAACCCAGTACAGATGACAGGAGATTTTTAATCAACACCACCAATGTAAACTACAACCAGTACACTAGACAGATAGCCTGGCAACTGCAACTGTTACAACATTCCTCTACCTTTCCTCAGACCGGTGCCTTTATCCGTTAGACGAACAAACTCAACAATTTGCCCATGTGCAGCAAAAACAGACCGGACCTGAATTGAAAGAGCGGGTATTAATATGTAGGAATATTTTCAAAATGCCCAGATAATGAACATAGTCAAAGTCAAACATGGAATCTGCAAGCACTTGACTGATGTTCAATTTTTTAACATCCCGTTGAAATGGAACGTAACTGGATAATTGGACAGGGGAAAGCCTGTATATATTGATTTGGACTGAAGCTAGTGGTTAGCGGATTCTACCTACACAAATGGATATCTATTACTTTTCTGTACATATTATTTGGAAATGTTACTTGACGCCTACTACTTTGGCATTGAGGTGGTGTTGATTAATTTTAATTGAATACCAGGATACTGTATAATATCCATTTGATGTGGTTAATCCAAGACAAATGAAGTATCTATGTATACCATAGGATACCTAGAATTCACAAAGATTAAGGAGTAAAAAATGAACAACGGAAATTCAATATCTAGACATAACTCCCTCCAAAGAGACAGGAAAGCAAGAGAAAGTGATCAACTTACAATCAAGGTTTAATCATTGTTGGTACATATTTTTGATAAGTAAAAAACTTCCATTGATAAACACCAAGTTAGTGTATGTGCAAGATGTGTGTGGCTATACTCGAGTAATACATTGTCTTAAACATACATTCCTATAGTGTCCTCAGGAGTATCTTCATTTGGTAAGAGATTTGTATGTCAACGTAGGTTAGATGTGAGATTTCGAGCATGTATATGTTATAAACATTTATTTTGTCTTAAAAAACAATTATTAGGTATTGGGATGAAGACCTGGCTAATTGAAGCAGAATGTATAGAGGCTTTATATTGCCAACCCCAACTACTTTGGGGTCAAGACAAATAGTAGACATTGTTGTTGTTGTTGTTGTTGTTGTTACTATCTAAGCTCTAATTAAAAGCCTCAAGTCTCGCTGTTAAGCATAACTTATAGCACATAGAATCCCACTTACTTAATGCAACTAAATAGCAACATAACATGGAAAAAAGAGATCATTTTTCTGAATACTCAATTATAAGACTTACATCTTCTTCTTCCGCTGGCCTTGGAACTCCTACAACATAGAGTTTCACAAAACTGCCACAATCCAGAAAGTCTAAACAAACAATATTCAGCAGTGTTACTTGGGAAATCCTGCTACAAATACTCAAGTAAAATATACAAACTCTCCCTCTGTCCCAAAATGTTTGGCTCTTTTGCATCCGGAAATTCAATTAACTGATCTTTACCAGCATTTTAGAATGTGACTTTCCACCAATTTTATACAAGGTAAGCTACTCACAATACTCTATTGCGGTCAATTATGTGAATCGAAAATCATAAAGTAATCCCAGCAGAGACAAAAAACACCAAGTGATTTCTTCTTATTTATCCTGGTCTTGGTGAATAGAGTTACCTGGTAATGTTGCTGGTGAAAGGTGACACGTATCCTGTGGAATTAGTCAGGTGGCTACTCTTTACTATAGTTTCCACATATTTAATTTTAAAAAAATAACATAATTAAGTCTTACAAATGTTAATCAAATTCACTCGCGATAAGCAAAAGTGCCAAACAAATTAGGAATGAGAGATTATTTAATCGTTGGAAGAAGAACAATGCTTTGTACCAGAGCTTGCTTGATCGAAAGGTCTCTTACGAGCCGGAAAAGGCGCGGAACCACCGAAGTTTTGCTCAAAATTCGGGTTCCGATGGTGATGCTGGTGATGTTGCCGGCGATTGTAGTGATTGCCGTCGCCGGGAAAGTTTCTTCTGTGATTGTCTAAGTTCCCATCGTTACGAGAGATAGATTCGTCGGAAGGCCAATCCGGCGGCGCAGGATGAGGGTTCCGGTGAAATTGCGGCTGGATTCCCCGGCGTTCTCCGTTCCTCTGGTCCATTGAACATCAACTGCTAAATTGATTATTTGAACTTTTTATTTATATATATTATTTTTAATAGAGAACTATTAATAGAGCTTTTAATGTTTATTTTAGTTATATTTAAATAAAAAAAACTCTTTCCATATGCATTAATGAATAACTCAAATAGAAAAAAGTATTATTGGATTATTGGTATGGAATTATCAACTAGGATTTAAGAATGGTTTGAAATTTGTATAAAATAAAAAAGATTTATCAATTTGAGAATGAATAGTTTAATTTTTACATTAAAAAGATCAATAATTGATTAACTTATTTACTTATATTTCCCTCGACTTTCCCTCTCGAACTAATAGTATTACTTCACTTTAAATTCTTTTACCCCAAAACATTTGTCTCCGTTCGTTGCTTAGCCCAATTATCATTACCATCGTCTATGATTATATTATTTGTCATTCGCAATATATGATAATTTTTTCGTTTCAATTCATGTTTTATTAATTCGTTAAAAAAAATCTATTTTCTTTATTGACAAGTTTTAAATTTTAACATTCCATCTAATATATTTAAAATTACAAAACTAAAAAATATTTCTTGTAATAAATTTTTGTGTGTTTTTAATTTGTGATTTTTTAAATGCATCTCTATATTAAAAAGTGTTCCTAATAAAGAGTGAATACACTACATCACATAATTTTTTAGAGGCCCATAGATTAAAGGGGTATTAAATTGCAGAGCAAGTTGGCAACAAGTCAAACATTTTACACCACTTCATTGTCACTCTCATTTATTGCATATATAATTATATGATAAAAATATAAAATAATTATGTATTAATGATTTCCTTGTTTCAATTATATGATGTGGTTAACTGAATAGTGCATAGCACTAGATTTGATAAGTAGAGCCTATGGACACGAGTTTTCAAAAAATAATGAAGTAAAATAGGGTAAATATTTATCCATATACTCCATTTGTTCGACTGTTCACTATATTATTTTAGAATATCTAACAATATTTGTCCTCTTTATGAAATTAATAATTAATTTTACATTTAGTTCATAATTTACTTTTATCATTAATTATAGTCATTTCTCTATTACATTTTTCAAGACATTATATTTATTACTCTCTCTGTTCACTTTTACTTGGCACAACCATTAAGAAAATGATTATTGATATAGGTATTTTATCAAACTATCCATATTAAATGATGTTTAGTATTATGTCTTGAAAATGATTTGAAGAAAGAGTATTTAGCATTGAGGGTAAACATGAAAAAATATTATTTATTGTCTTTTCTTGATATGTCAGAAGTGACAAGTAAAAATGAAAAATTATTTTAGAAAAAAGTAACAAGTAAAAGTGAATGGAGGGAGTATATTCAAAGGCTAATATAGTATACTTACTTTTCTATTTATAATTTCTTAAAAAATGTACAGGTTAATAGTAGGCAAATATTATTGGACAAAGAGAGTAGAAGGTTAACATCAAATTAATAAAGTTAATTTTAGCATTGAAATATTTAAGCGAAAATACATGACACTATTACAATATTATGTACAATATATATTGATTTTAACATTAGATATAAGTAATTTCTTCATATTAGATTATCCGTCGTAATTCTTAAAATAGTTACTTTAAATTATTTACTATTTAAACCGTTAAGACAAAATTGATCAAATTTTTATTTGTATCCTTAATAATAAATGTACTTAAAGACTACAAACACATAATAGAATAAATATTTGATGAAAATAAATTATACCGTAAGACACACATAAAGCAAAATAATCAAAATTTCCTCCCAATTAATATTTGTAAGAGGCATGTGAAAAAACACGATAAATAGTTTAAGATAAGAAATGCAAGTTTTTATTATAATTTAAAGCAATAAAGTCATATATAGTGTTGTAATTTTAGTCTCAATTGGAACTAAATTGAGTAAAATAAGATTATAAGGTGTTTAAGACAAGAAATTTTGTACGGTTTAAATCTATGTGGAGATATTTATAATTTTATCTTTTTTTTTGTTTTATTATCATTTTATATTTTACTCAGAACTACATTGATTATGCTCCACGAAAATCTAATTTCAATTTATATTCAGATTGAAGTATAATATTTTTTGATATATGATCATTCTATATTAGGAACATATATCTTTCCTATAAAAATATTTTTTTATATATCTGTCTAATAATTCATCTTGTTTTTTTTATATATACTGATAATTGTTTGTCAATTATGATTCTTATGAAACGAAGTTTACATGTTTCCAAACAAAATGAAATGTGTTGTATAACAAATAATAAAGACTAGAATAAAAATATTTAAGAAAAAAATTATAACAAAAAACAATTAAATTGTATAATTATAATAATACTATATGCAAAATATAAAAATGAAACAAGCAAGATATACTAGGTGATTACCTTCGACGTAAGACTTTTTGTTCGAATTTGGATTTAATCAAGTCTACACGAATATTTAATATAATTTGAAAATCTAAAAAATAAAACACTAGTTATAACAGACACATAACAAAAAATTCGTATATAAATGATATATACAAGATATGATATACGCTTTATCTTCAACATGAATTTTTTCTCCACAAATTCAAATTTAATCGAATTTTCATACGAATGTCAAACACGGGATAGAAAACTAAAAATATAAGATATAATTATAGCAAAAATATAAATAGTAAGTATAAATATTTTGAGAGTTTGGGACCAAAAGAGGAAAACGAGAGCTTTCTCATTTGTTTTCTATATAGAAGAACAAGTATATATATATCGTCAGAGAATTTTGCTTCTTCGATCTGTAAGTTAATTACTTCATGCATTAATTTTCGGTTTGATTTTACAATTCTGATGCGTTGAATTCAATCGACAATTTTCCAATTTTCGGCGATATTTTTGGGTTTGATTTTGGTGTTGTTGAGATCCGGCGAAAAAATTAGATCTTGCCGGTTTTGTGCTTCAATTCAATGCAGAAGTTGTTATTTTTCTGCAATTAATTGAACTTTTGAGGTCCGATCTGATACTTGTTAGCTCGATTTTGGAGTTTGATTGGGCGGAATTGTATTAGGATTAGGGTTAGGAATTAGGATTTTATTGAGTAGTTAGATGGCTTCGAATCCTCCATTTTTAGTGGAGGATCAGACGGATGAGGATTTTTTTGATAAATTGGTTAATGATGATGATGATGATGTTGGTTTTAAGGTAACTACATCGTCAACGGGTTTGGGTACGGGTGCGAGCTCGGTGCATGTTGATGGAAATGAATCTGATGAGGTTAAAGCCTTTGCTGATCTCAGTATAAGTGATGATGTCGATATTGGAGTTGATACTGGGAAGAAGGAAGGGGAGAAAGTAGATAAAGGTGTTGATAGCATTGCTAAACCAGGTTTGGTAGTTGAGGGGAATAGAGAGAAGAGTAGTGGTTCTTTAGTGTCATTGACTTCTGGTATGTCAGATGGTTTACTCGAATCCAGCAATGGTAATGTGGAGACTGAGGTAATTGATGGTAAGACGGAGAATCAGACCAGTGGATTGAGCAATTCGGGTGTGAAGGAAGTTGGATGGAGTGCTTTTCATGCTGATCCAGTTACAAATGATGCTTCTGGGTTTGGATCATACATGGACTTTTTCAGTGAATTGGGAGACAATAACGGTGATGCAACGGGAAATGTTGGTGAGAATGTGAATAAGGGGTCAACTGTTTCACCAGCTGAACAGGTTCATGACACAAAACAAAATCATGAAACAGCGCATCTGGAGAATACTAGTTCCTTAACACAGGGTCAAGATAGCTACGCCCATGATGCTACCACAGAACAAGCTGGAGATGGACAGGATCTAAATAGTAGCCAGTATTGGGAAAATCTTTATCCAGGATGGAAGTATGACTCAAGTACCGGGCAATGGTATCAGATTGATAGTTATGAATCAGGAGCTAATGTACAAGGAAGTACTGATTCTAATTTGGTTTCTGATTGGTCAGTTTCTGATGGAACGCCGGAGGTCTCGTACCTACAGAAAACTGCTCAGTCTGTATCTGGCAATGCAGCTGAGAGTGGTACGACTGAGAGTGTCACTAATTGGAATCAGGTTTCGCAGGTAAATGATGCTACTGAGAATCTGGCAAACTGGAATCAGGCTATGCAGGCGAGTGACAATAGGGGTACTGTGACTGACTGGAATCAGGTGACACTGGCTAGTGATGCAGGTGTTGTCACAACTGACTGGAATCAGGCCTCACAACTTAACAATGGGTATCCGTCGCATATGGTTTTTGATCCTCAGTACCCTGGTTGGTATTATGATACAATTGCACTTGAATGGCGCTCTCTGGAGAGCTACACATCGTCTGCTCAATCAACTGTTCAAGGTGAGAGCCAACTGGATCAGAGTGGTTTGGCTTCAGTGCAGACTTCCTCTCACAATAGTGATCAAAGGAATTATGGTGCATACGGGAACAATGACAATAGTAGATTCCAAGAGTTTAGCAGCGGTGGAGGAGATTACAACTGGTCTGGCTCTTTTGGTAATTACAATCAGAATCAGCATAGCTCAAATATATCGCAAAATGAAAATATTGCAAAAAGTAACACTGTGTCAGAATATAGGGGGAACCAACAATTAGAGAACACCTACAACCATGATTTTTCTGCAAGCAGCCATGTTAATAGACAAATCTCTAATCATTATGAGGGAACAGTTCCATACAATGCAAACACAACTCAAGGTCAAAATGACCAACGCTTTTTTTCTGGTGGGGGTTTGGGTCAGCAATTCAGTCAGCCAACACTCCAGCAACATGAGCGGAAGCATGCCTCAAGTGATTACTATGGGACTCAGACCACAGCCAATTATTCACAGCAAGCATTTCAGAGTAGCCAGCAGTTTGCTCATGCTCCCACTGCAGGAAAATCATCTGCTGGCCGTCCACCACATGCTTTGGTCTCTTTTGGTTTTGGTGGAAAACTGATTGTGATGAAAGATCATAGTTCTTTTGGGAACTCATCCTTTGGAAGTCAGGTTTGTGTTAAAATTGTTTCCTTTTTTGTCTTTCCCCGACATTTTAGGTCGCAGTACTCTTACTAATGATTGAAAGTATCTGTGCATGGTGGGTAAAGAATCCTGTAGGAGGTTCAATATCTGTGCTCAGTTTGATGGATGTTGTCTCTGAGAGATTTGACAATTCAAGTCTTGTGATGGGGGCATGTGACTATACCCGAGCTTTGTGCCAACAATCATTCCCTGGTCCACTAGTTGGTGGAAGTCCCAGTATCAAGGAGTTGAATAAATGGATTGATGAGAGAATTGCAAACTCTGAATCTCCCGACTCGGATTACAGGAAAGGTGAAGTTTTGAGGTTACTTCTGTCATTGCTAAAAATAGCATGTCAATATTATGGGAAACTCCGTTCTCCTTTTGGTACCGATGCTGCGTTGAAGGTAAGATTTGAAAATTTGTAGGAATAACATGCATGTATTTAGTTATTGATTGTTTGTTCTAACCTTTCAAAACAAACTGTTGGTTGAAATCAAGCTCTTGTGCAACTAAGTGAAGTTTCCATCTTATTGTTTTCTGTTTGTGTTGCCTGTATAGGCATATTAACTCCTTTCACTTCTAATGCATTTTGTTGTCTCCATCTATAGAATTAGATGTCACCTTTATCAACTGAAAGACTTGATAAATGCTTTTACTGGTCAAAGTTCATTGAATGTTAAAAATTTCATGGTATCAGCACACTCTGGCTTTTATAGCTTTTCATGTGTCTTACATGTTTTGGGTCTAACATACCTTTGGCTTTTTAGATAGACTGTTCTCTATATTTTGGATTATTTGACTTGATCACCTATATGATGGGTGCATCTCCCCCAAGCTTAAGAAATTCAGCTGGCTTCTCTTCCCTACATAATCTGAGCATTAGGTAGGAAACAAGAAAGAAAATCCAGTAATGGATGTTGACTACAGTTGAACAAATTAATAATAGTAGTATTAATAGCCCTGCTCCACATATAATAACCAAGAAGAAACCATGATTAGGTGCTTGCATCACCACGTGAGCAGAGTTGTGAAGTAGGTCAGATATTGGGTACTGAAAAGTCTACTTAAGTTTGGCTCCATTCTCTACATTACTGTCTATCTCAAAGAGTGACTGGAGGTTTTTTGGGACTTGTTTCGTTTTCATTATATTGTGTTCTCTTTGATGATTTTCACAAGTACATGAAGTCTTGAGTTCATCATCTTTTGAAGAGATCTTTTGCTAGAATTAACACCATAGATTTTGGTATTGTAATACCTTATAATAACTAGGAAAAAGTATTGAAGTTCTAGTTGTTATAATAATTTTGACATACTTATGTTCTTCACGGTTATTTTTACCTTGTCAAAATAAATTACGTGAAAGAATATCTTCCTTTCCTTAATGCATTTAAAAAATTTCATATTGGACGACCATCTATAGCCTGATAGCATGAAAAATAGCTCCTGTCTAATTTTATTTTCACCAAAATCAACAATCTCAGTAGCTGTTGCTAATTTTGTTCTGCTACTTGAACAGGAAAGTGATGTTCCAGAAACGGCGATAGCCAAATTGTTTGCATCTGTGAAGAGGAATGGGATGCAAGTCAATCAATATGGCTCTCTCGCCCAGTGCTTGCAGCAATTGCCTTCTGAAGGACAGATGCAGGTAATTATTAAACAACTTTCTGTTCTTAGTTGCTATTTTAATTGTTTGCTAAATCAGCCAACCCTTTTCGTTATATGCTTCAAGGTGACAGCTGCTGAGGTTCAAAGTCTTCTAGTAGCTGGAAGAAAGAAAGAAGCATTACAATGTGCACAAGAGGGGCAGTTGTGGGGGCCAGCTCTTATTCTCGCTGCACAACTTGGTGATCAGGTTTGTTTGGTTCTCCGTAGTCCTTTAGCCTCCACCCTCTTCCTCCTCCGCTCTTTCTTCTCTTAATATAATTTTGATTTCATGCGTAATTGCAGTTCTATGTAGAAACGGTGAAGCAAATGGCACTTCGACAGTTAGTAGCAGGGTCACCTTTGCGGACACTGTGCCTACTAATTGCTGGTCAACCGGCTGATGTCTTTTCTCTAGATTCTAGAGCTCAAAGTGGCATGCCTGTTGTAAATGTGGTTCAACAGCCTGCACAGGTTTTGTGTTCATAACTTGTTACAAGCAGTTAGTATTCATTAGCTTTTTTGCTTCCTTTTCCCCCTTGAACTCATTTTTTTAATGATTGCCTAATCCCCTGGAATTGATCCTTTAAAGGGGATCTTTCCATTGACATGCTCTTGTATCTTCATTCTATAGAGTATTATCATTTATATGCATTTATAAACATAGTATCATAATTGTTCTTTGACTTTTAAAGCTTCAACAATAAGAGCTCAGAAGACATTTTAGCGCGTACTGAAAGGTTAATTGTGATTAAAAAAAAAGGGGACATGGAGCATAGCTATGTATATTTTGATCCCTGGAATTTCTATAAGGCTGCTCTTTTGAAGTCCAAGTACTTCTGTTTGGTTGGAGATAAGTTAGGTGTGGGTATTGGGGTGCAAATCTTAGCAGACACAAAAAGGAGAAAAGGGAACTTGTTCCTGTCCACCTAAGCGTTGGCAGACCGAGTTCCTCGTTACCTATGCTGGTGGGAGTACCCGGTGGAATAGTCAAGGTGGCCACCGTGATTTTAAATTTTTTTTAGGTGTGGCCATTGTTCTGTAAGACGTGCAGAGCTTTGATGATGAGTTGGGTGGGGGCATTGTTCTGTCAGATGTGCAGAACCTTAATATACCCACACGTGATTTACTAGCTGCCCTTAACCGTTATGGTTGTTTGTGAATTTCATTCGAGGTCCGTCTTGTTATGTTTTGACGTTGTGATTTTCGTTTTATTAGGTAACACCATAGATTGTAAATTTGTAAGTGGATCACTTTCTCTTGGTTTCCTGTTTCTTTGGAGGGAGTTGTGTCTAGATATTGACTTTCAGTTGTTCATTTTTTTTTTAAAAATGTTAAGACTTTTGTTGTTTTCTTCCCTAGTTGATTGCTTTTTAAAGATTTAAGGATAATACTTTCTTTGGATTTTTACCTTATTTTGATTTCTTCTGTTTATCCTAGTTTGGTGCCACTGTCATGCTGGATGACTGGGAAGAGAATTTGGCTGTGATTACCGCAAACAGAACGAAGGATGATGAACTGGTGCTTATTCATCTTGGTGATTGTTTGTGGAAAGAGAGGAGTGATGTATGTCTTATGCCTTGTTTTTCTTTTATATTACTCTTATTCAGTGGATTGCCTTTGATTTTGTTGTCTGCTTCTTACATACATTTTCTAAAAAAATTGACCTAGATTGTTGCTGCACACATTTGCTATCTAGTGGCTGAAGCAAACTTTGAACAATATTCAGATACCGCAAGATTGTGTCTTGTGGGTGCAGATCACTTGAAATTCCCCCGAACTTATGCTAGTCCAGAGGCTATTCAGGTGCTGCTTATTTCTAGTTTTTGTGCATTTTCTAGTCATATGAAGAAATGTGAAACATCTTGTGCCACGGCCAGCATATATTCACTCATGTAACTGTATGTGCTACTGGTTAACACGGGTTCATCGCTTGACTGATCAAATGCTTGTATCGACAGAGGACAGAGATTTATGAATACTCGAAGGTGCTGGGGAATTCTCAATTTATTCTCCCTCCTTTTCAACCATATAAACTTGTGTACGCACACATGCTAGTTGAAGTTGGGAGGATATCAGACGCATTAAAGTAAGTATACAAGTTTTTTGTTCAGCATGTTACGTGACATCCTTTCAGCTGGTTCCTTAGTATTTTTAAATTTAGGTACTGTCAAGCATTGTCGAAATCACTTAAAACTGGCCGAACCCCTGAGACGGAAACACTGAGACAGTTAGTGTCATCTCTTGAGGAAAGGATTAAAACTCACCAACAGGTACCTCTTTATCCTCTCACTCATCTATGTTGGATGATTGTCTCAGAGATACTTATGGTGGAACTTTCTGCATACAGGGAGGGTTCTCCACAAATTTGGCTCCTGCAAAATTGGTTGGTAAATTGCTGAACCTTTTTGATAGCACGGCTCATCGTGTTGTTGGGGGCTTGCCACCACCCATGCCAACAAGTGGTAGTTCACAAGGGAATGAACATCATCATCAGTTTGTGTCGCCTAGAGTCTCAAGTAGTCAATCAACCATGGCAATGTCATCACTGATCCCCTCAGAGCCAAGTAGTGAATGGGCAGCTGGTAGCAGTAGAATGACGATGCACAATAGAAGTGTTTCAGAGCCTGACATTGGGAGAACTCCAAGACAGGTGTCTTATCCTGTTTCTCTGTAAAAATTACGTTGGACAGTGTATCTATCTAATCTGGCTTGAAAAGAGGAGTTTGTTGTGAATTTGTGTTGAATCAGGTTGACTCATCAAAGGACGCAAGCTCAAGTAACACAGGAAGCAATGCATCAGGAGCTGGAGGGATATCACGCTTTCGTCGCTTTGGCTTTGGCTCCCAGCTTCTCCAGAAAACTGTTGGATTAGTACTCAAACCCCGTCAAGGCCGTCAGGTAGATATTTATTTTTCTCTCATCTTTGTCGTTTTCTAGATTGTAGTCCTCACAAAATTTGATGTTGACGCTTGTTTCCTTTGTCTTGATCCCTTGTAGGCAAAATTGGGTGATTCGAATAAATTTTATTATGATGAAAAACTTAAAAGATGGGTAGAGGAAGGCGCTGAACTTCCTGCTGCAGAACCACCACTTGCACCTCCACCAACTGCTCCTGCTTTCCAGAATGGATCGCCAGACTATAATGTGAAGAGTGTATTGAAAAGTGAAAGTCCTATATGCAACAACGGATTTCCGGAAATGAAGAGTCCAACTTCTTCTGATAATGGTGCTGGAATTCCACCTCTTCCACCTACCTCCAACCAATTCTCAGCTCGTGGTCGTATTGGTGTTCGTTCAAGGCAAGTGATTTTTGTGTGTGAATTATTTACATATGAAATGGTTGTACCAGTAGACCAATAAAAAAAAGTGTACCAGTAGAGACCTAGTATGGTCAGTGATATCTTTGGACTGCTATAAAAGTAATCATCCCTACCTGATTGAACCTTTTGGTGGCTTAGGCAAAACAGCCATTGTTTACTTAGTTGGTCTGGTCCTGAAAGAGGATTTTAAATTGGTGAGAGTAATACTTGATAAGCTCCTACGTGTCAAACTAACAATTTTTAGTGTATGAACAATTTTTAGTGTATTCCGAAAGGCTATAAGTGCATGTGGTGCTCTCTTCTATAACTCAATGGTAAAAGCTGACTGGCTTCTTCTCTTCCTTCTTTTGGCAGGTATGTTGACACATTCAACAAAGGTGGTGGTAACCCAACCAATCTATTCCAGTCACCTTCTGTTCCTTCCATAAAGCCAGCTACTGCTGGCAATGCCAAGTTTTTTGTTCCCGCCCCGATGTCCCCTGTTGAAGAGATAGGGAACAGTACTTCCAATGAGCAAGAAACTTCAAGTAATAGTGAGAGTGATTCAGTTTCTGCTGTTAATGGATCGATCCATTTTCCTGCACCAACATCAAGCGCTGCGCCTATGCAAAGATTTGCAAGCATGGACAACCTCTCCAATAAAGGAGCTGTTGCTAGCTCTCTATCAGCTAACTCCCGGCGAACTGCATCATGGAGTGGCAGCTTTCCTGATGCTTTTTCCCCAAATAAATCTGAATTAAAACCACCGGGCTCTAGATTGAGTATGCCTCCGTCTTCATTCATGCCTAGTGATGCTAATTCGATGCATTCCTCAACGAATGGCGGCAGTCTCAGTGATGACCTTCAAGAAGTAGACCTGTGACGCAACAAGATGTATATACCAAGTTTTGCTCGTCGTCGTGGTATCCTGCTCGGAATCTCCTCACTTTGGTGGTAAGCAGTGAAGTGTGTGGTCAATGAAGATGGAAAATCCTTTCCTGTCTTCTCACACCACAAATATACCCCTCTTCTCTCTTTTTTGTTTAGCTACTTTTTGTAAGATCAGTTGTATGTTGAAAGCAAATGCTTATTTAGATGTAGGGATATAGGTTTTTATTTCTTTTATCCCTGTTAACACCTGCTGTTTCAGAAACTTGTTATTATATACACAAGCAAAGTCGTCTAGAGATACATTGTACAGTTGAAATATTCATTCATTGAGGAAACGAACTCTCATTGGATAAAAATTTGAATTGAAGTTATACTCTTTATGGAAAAAGACTGATCCAAGTTTTAAGAAAATAATATGTTTCTCATATTGGAATTACTTATAATTATATTTTTATCAGTACGTATTATATAATAACTAAAAGTGAATGCTTAGACAAAAGAAATTGCTGCAAATGACTTCTCATAAAATATATAAACTGCTACTATTACAATTATTCCAAAAAAAAAAAGAAACAAATATCTAAATATCACATTCTTTCTAGTATATTTTCAGACTCAAAACAGAGCAAATGTTTGAAACATCCCTTGCAGCAGCAACAATGGCGGTTGATGATGACAATTCAAATATTGGACACGAGGGAGAGGGCGGCTCTCTCTTTCTCTCTTCCACACTAAATTAAGCAAATTTCTGCCGATCTCAAACGACATAAAAGCATCAATTGCAGCATATTCAACTTGTTCATACACCAATTCCTCTGCATCCCATTTACTCAATGTCACATTCAATGGCTTCTCCATCACTTTCCCAAGCACCTCTTTCGCCATTCTCTTCAATCCCATCTTCCCATACACTTCCTCTCCGTAAATCGATAACGCCAATCGATTCAAATCCACAATATTCGC
>JAJOOS010017170.1:0-25618 GCA_029582725.1 Solanum chiquidenum
TGTCTATCTGTATTTGTAGATAAAATATAGTTTTTCTTTGTGCTAATATAGATTTGTGACTAACTCCTGCAAATATATTATTGTTAAGTCTATTTTGCCTATGTGTCAATTCTTGTCTTTTTGCTATAATTATTTCAGCTAGTTTTTGTCTATATTCGTTACTCTCATTTTTCATTGTCTAAAATTGCATTTAAGAACTTGGTGGTATACTGTGAGTTCTTGCTTAATGATTTTCAAAGATAAGACTCATCTTTAAGTAATTTACAAATTTGAGCTTGCAAATCCATTTCTGATTTAACACACATGAGTTCTTCATGAAATTATATATATAAGGCATATTTAGGCCTTGAATAAAGTTCAAAAGAAACATAATATCTCTTAATGAATCTGAATTTTCATTATGATCCTCCAAGTCTGTCACGACCCAGACCGTCGTGATTGACACCCACACATACCCTCCGGTGGGAGAACCATTACTACAACCCAAACAAACAAATTTTATGAAAACTAAGGCATTTAAAGATACAGAAGCAGGTTTAAATGACTATAAAAATGGAGTCCCCATAAACTTCAAGGTTTTAAAATAAACAACTAACAAAACTAATGCGGAATAACAACCCCTAGAACCTGAAAGTCATTGTACCAAAACTCTACCAACGACAAGTCTAAGAACAGTGGGTAAAACCCCGAAACTAAACAACACCTTAAAAAGATAGTCTGAGTCCGAAAAGAGTGAACTTAAACAAGAAAGATCCATGGCAGCCTGAAAGAACTGGCTCACCCTTGAATCTGGTCAGGCTCAATAGTCACCTAGCTAAGGTCTATCAATAGCCACCTGAAGATGCCCTGTACTCAACAAAGAAAGAGCAAGTGCAGTATCAGTACACAACCACAGTGTACTGGTAGGATCACACGGCTATCCCAATAGGTGAAACACATGCAAGTAACCACAATCATTATAAAACATGCATATACCGAACATATACAATATTAGTCAACTATTACGAACAACGAACAATTTCACGATTCTCACATATCACAGTTATACCAATTTAGAGCAACATACAGTCTACCAATATCAATCATCATTAAATATGAACATAATCATCACAAGTAGATACACAACACAATTCAATGGTCCTCTCACGGAACCCAATTCAATGGTCCTCTCACGGAACCCAATTCAATGGTCCTCTCACGGAACCCAAGTCAATGGTCCTCTCATGGAACCCAAACCCAAACTGTTAGCATATCGGTTCGTGGTTCCCGATCCAAATTAGTGTGCCGGAACGTGGCAACCAATCTCATGTTTATGCCGTAACGTGGCAACCGATCCCATGTTTATGTCGGAACGTGGCACCTGATCCCATATTTATGCCAGAACATGGCAACCGATCTAGTTAGTGTGTCGGATCGTGACACTCGCCCATTCAACAAACCACAATCACAATCACAATGTATATTCTCACAATCATACAACAAGAGGTGATTCATGGCATACAATTATTTAATTATCGTCATTTATGATTAAGGTGACCAATAATGCAACATTCGCATACATACATGCATTATAATGAAGCAATTACAAACATATATCACACCAACATGAAATCACAATCATCACCTACCTCGAAACAAGATTGAAACCCTAAGAAACTTGATCCTTCCCTTTCCGGATTCGTTCCGCTTGTTCTTGGTCTACAAACAATCAATATAATACGGGAACTAATAAATAATCACTAATTACCCAAATTACTAACAATTCTATGAACCCTAGATCAAATCCATGATCCCAATTATCCATATTAGGGTTGTTTCCACCATAGAATCTATAACAATACCCCCCCCATCAATACTCACCCATTCTATTACATTCTACGGATAAAAAAATGGATTTGGGGAGTGAAAAGCTTACATTTTGCCTCAAGAATGGTGAAAAATGAGTAGGAGTTGCCTGGGGTTCGTTCCTTATCTTTTACAATCAAAAAGTGCATAATAAGGTCGTTTAGGGGTTTATTAACGACCATGAGTAGCGTCGATCCCACCACAGCGGCCCTTACCCCGCTGTAGCGGCCCCGCCAGAGTGGCAAACACTTCCGCCAAGGCGGCTTGCACAGACCAGTGAGCTATTTTAATAAGTTCAAGACCCCCATTTCACAGCACACCTCTAAGCAACGACGTTCAGAAATTACCCTTCACGTTAAGATCGATTACGGGAGTTCTACTCGCCCGAATTCAATTCCGTAAAGTCGTACGGATTCCTTAACGAGTTATCGAAGTACTCATGTAATCAAAATCATAATTAAATCACCCGATTGTTACCATATTTCCCTACACCTTAATGACTCCAATTTCGTCCAAATCTGGACAAGGTTGAGAAATTCCAAGTTACTACAAAAAAGTTTTCTGGCCCCAATTCTTTCTCCATTGGCGTTTCCCTAACGACGGAGTCAGGTCGTTACAATAGATACCAATTTACCCATCACTCGTCCGCGAGTGATCAACTAGGAAGGACTGGCTAAAGTAAGGGTAGAGTAGTATCTGAATTGTCAAATTACTGGGATATTTGCCTCGCATGCCCTTAGCTTACAGACATCGAGATCAATAATTTCAATCAGTTCTTCTTCATACAGAAGGTTTCGTCTAACACAACTGAGTGTCACATTATGATATAATCTTCGTCCCCAAACCAACCAATTGAATACCTACACATCCATCCACATAATGCCTTAATGAAGTCATCTCAATACTCGAGTGATAAATATTGTTGTATGTAAACTTAACTAACAACGAAAACGATTCCCAACAATCACCAAAGTTTATCGTACACACGTCTACAACATGTTATCAAGGACCTTGACACAATCACCCCGATGGTTCCGTTAGCACTTAAGCATGATAAAATTCCAAGTTAATACTCGCTACAACTAGAAGTGAACCTGAATCAACCAACACACAATCATAATACCCGAACAATCATAGTTCTTATCAACATCTCCATCTCATAACCCAATTTTCCATGAGTTTAAGTTATAACAAATTTTATCTTTAGAAATCAGATACTCATCGAGGGATATGTCCAAGCATACAACCCCTCCAACAACACTATCGAAATGCTAGATTTAGTAATTGTAGATTAGCTCTTAAGAACAATAGAATTGGACCCTATTATCCCCACATTCAACCACACCTAATCGATACATGACCTCGACGACTAAAGGAATATTAAGATTGCCGGACAACCACAAATACACATGGTAGCTCTTCTATAAATTCTCTTAAGCAAGGTGGTACATGTAGAACCACTAAAATACTTTAACAACTCTAAGACAACACCAATTATGTCATTTGAAATAACCAAATCTTCTCAATCTTCCTACTCAACCAAGAGAACATCGCAGGATTTGGTACCCCTAATCCACCACTAGGGATCCACCCACAAAAGTGAAAACACACTAGAGCATAGCTAGTGAATCATATTCACAAAACTAACGACCATCATAAACACTCCGACAATTTATCTCACTTTAAACCAACACTTTTACATGAAAACCTTTCTTAGGTACTTAACAATCAATAGTAATAAACTTTACGACTCAACCCAGGTGTTAGGCCTTTCAAAGGTTCAATACCTGATACAATTGATCATTTCTCACCTTGCCAATTCATACCTTGACAAAATATATTACCACGAATGTAGACTTACAATGAAAAATCTAAATTGTAAATTCAACTGTATAACATAATACCCTTATATATCAACATTAGCTTGTACCTTGAATATTCTTATGAATTCATGGATCTTCGCTTATCATTGATCGCATCTCTATCGATCTTACTATATCCTTCGCCAACAATTCAATCGTACTCATTACTAAACTCAAAAACAAAAACAAGCACTTATCATCACGCTCAAGCTAACGTCTGCACAATCCTTTCTCAAGTCTTTTTCAATAGTTTTTAACCCATCTGATGGACCCATGACACTATTACCATAGCCACAACAAAACAATGAAAGCATGCGTCTCTGAACCCAATTATCTACCCCTCTGGAGATACCACTATAGCCTTAAGAATCCAATAAAAATATTCTTGCTCTTGCCTCTCTCTAAAGGTTGTACTACATCCCACTATTTTTCTTCATTATGACTCTAGCTCTTTAATTTCTGTTCGAATGGTGTCCCACCATCTCTTAAAACTTTCCATACAATCACGTTACTCACCAAATATTAGAAAATCATAACCTTAGATACTCATAAGTTGTAATTACTATACAAAAATTTGCTTAACCAACAATTTTATTATAGAGTTGCATCCCATCACAATCCATCACGAACTCTTATTACCGTTACGCTCAGTCAACCTTGACAATCAATACGAAACCAATAATTCATCAACACGACACCTCAAACTCAGGTAAACTAATCAAATTCAAAGAACTAGCCCAATCTTGGTATGCACTTTCTTACTAAAATCTTTAATTTCCTTCACCCAAGTATACTCAATGGAACTTTATTTATCCATAAGATTGTCATTCCAGTATTAATCCACTCCCTTATGGATTATGATAAAATCATCAGTCCTCTTACTACCCTCCTTCTTCTTATCAAACAAGATAGGAGCACCCCACTTGGAAACACGAGGACGGATGAACCCTTCATCAAAAAGCTCTTGGATTTCATCCTTAAGCTCTCTTAATTCTGCTGGAGTCATATGATACAGAGGGATGGAAATTAGGCAAGTGTCAGTTTCCAAGTCAATACAGAAATCTATATCTCTATATGGAGGCATACCAGGAAAATTCGTAGGAAACACTTCCTTAAAACTCAGACACCATAGGAATAAACTCAATAGAGGGAGACTCAACCTCAACATCCCGAATATGAGCCAATTACATCAAATAATCCTGCCCCACCAATTTCCTACCCCATACGAAAGATATGACCTTAGATGACTTAGGCTTGTACCCCCTTCCCACTCTAACCTTTCCCTACCCGTGATCTCTAGAGTTACTTACTTAGTATTATAATTAAGCCCGATATAATAGGGGGACAACCAAGTCATGCTTAATATTATATCAAGTTAGTCATATCGAACATAAACAAATCAACCCAACTCTGAAAATCCATAAACACAATAGGACAACACGATATACATGGGTGACTATGATTGACTCTTCAACTGGGGTAGAAACATGGATGGGGGCATCAATTATATCACAAGCCACATCAAATCCCAAGGTAATTGAACTGACACATACGAATAAGTAGAACCCGGATCAAACAAAACAATAGCCATCCGGGCACAGACAAGAGTATCTCTTGTGACCACTGCATCACACACTCAAACTCGATCTTACCTAGAAAACATAAAATTGAGCCCGATCCTCTTGATGGGCAACCTCATTGCCTTGCTGCACTACTCCTCTACGTGTATTACCATTTCCTCGGCCTCGCTAATTTCCTCCTCATATGCCCATGTTCTCCATAATTTTAACACACCTTATAACTTATATTCGATTTCTGAACACTGAATTCGATATGGGGGTTAATTCAGGTACGATTCGGGGTCCATAATTATGACTAGGAAAATAGGGGAGACATGGTTGAGATTCTGTCTTGCCCTGTCCCTCTCTGGCGGGATGAATCCCGCACTAGCGGCCTCACCTTGGTGGGAAAAGTCCCGCCCTAGCGACTAAAATGGAAACAAAACCCCTGCCAATAATTTTTCTTCGGTTCTATTCTTTTCTAAATTCCACAAAGGTTCCCAGCTTTACTTAGCAATTTTAGAATAATCCTCCTGGCCAGGATAATCATTAGCTACCCTGAGTCAATCTCAACGATATGCCACCTAACTCATTCTCATTAATTTAACACCATAAGTTTCACGATACCCAATCATTTACAACTGACATAATTCAACAACTAGGCCAACATGTTGCATATATCAAAGTTCAGACACCCTTTATTGTGAACCTAATCACATCAACACATTAAATCAATTACAACTTCACATTTGCAGTTAATTCAGGCAACAAGAAGCAAGCATTCACAGTTTCAAGTTACAATTCACAGACAAGTCCAAGTTATTAGTTAGTTCGCTCCATGGATGACCATTCGTGATCATCCATGCAATTACACAATCCTTAGGGCCAGATACCAATTGGAACCTTCTCAGTTCCAGTTTACCTTGCTTGTGTTCCCTCAGTCGTGACCGCGACGTCTAGTTCACTTTGTTGAGATACCAATTGACCTCAACTCATACCACAAGCGACAATAGTAGCTAGAGAGCCCCATAAAACTGCTAATTTCAATCATAGAACTTGGTCGAACCCAATTCTTAATCGCCTCAATCTTTAACTGATGGTAACCAAAACTTCAATCAGTCTTAGAGAAAACCGATGCACCTTGCAATTGATCAAAAAGGACATATATCGAGGTAATGGATACTTGTTCTGAATGGTGACCTTATTCAACTGTCGGTAATCTATACACATCCTCTCTTGCTAGTAATGGTGTTACAACTTTTGTTGGTCTAGCTCGGACCATAGAGTGAAGGAGGAAAGATATCAATTTGTATTACCCAGATACCAGTTGGATTCAAGTCATAGCACGAAGGAGTAGAAAGAAGTGAGTTTTTTCTAAAGTCCTATAGCCTCTCAAAGAAAAGTACGGACGTCATCGTACTGTTCTGCAAGACTCTACTAGACTCATTTTGGTACAATGAGATCAACGAACTAAGGGCTCTGATACCAACTTTGTCACGACCCAGACCGTCGTGATTGGCATCCACACAAACCCTCCGGTGGGGGAACCATTACTACAACCCAAACAAACAAATTTTATGAAAACTAAGGCATTTAAAGATACAGAAGAAGGTTTAAATGATTATAAAAATGGAATCCCCATAAACTCCAAGGTTTTAAAATAAACAACTAACCAAACTAATGCGGAATAACAACCCCTAGAACCTGAAAGTCATTGTATCAAAACTCTACTAACGACAAGTCTAAGAACAAGAGGTACAACCCTGAAACTAAACAACCCCGAAACTAAACAACACCTTAAAAAGATAGTCTAAGTCCAAAAAGAGTGGACTTAAACAAGAAAGATCCATGGCAGCCTAAAAGAACTGGCTCACCCTTGAATTTTGTCACGCTCAATAGTCACCTAACTGAGGTCTATCAATAGCCACCTGAAGATGCCCTGTACTCAACAAAGAAAGAGCAAGTGCAGTATCAGTACACAACCACAGTGTACTGGTAGGATCACGCGGCTATCCCAATAGGTGAAACATATGCAAGTAACCAAAACGAGTTATACCAATTTAGAGCAACACACAGTCTTCTAATATCAATCATAATTAGATATGAACGTATTCATTACAAGTAAATACACAACACAATTCAATGGTCCTCTCACGGAACCCAATTTAATGGTCCTCTCATGGAACCCAAACCCAAACTGTTAGCATACAGGTTTGTGGTACCTGATCCAAGGTAGTGTACCGGAACGTGGAAGCTAATCCCATGTTTATGTCAGATTGTGGCAACCGATCCCATATTTATGTCGGAACGTGGCAACCGATCCCAGTTAGTGTATCGGATCGTGACACCTGCCCATTTAACAAACCATAATCAAAATCACAATGTATATTCTCACAATCATACAACAAGAGGTGATTCATGGAATACAATTATTCAATTATCCTCATTTACGATTAGGGTGATCAATAATGCAACATTCACATACATATATTCATTATAATGAAGCAATTACAAACATATATCACACCAACATGAAATCACAACCATCACTACCTCGAAACAAGCTTGATACTCTAAGAAACTTGATCCTTCCCTTTCCGGATTCGTTGTTCTTGTTCTTGGTCTAGAAATAATCAATATAATATGGGAATTAATAAACAATCACTAATTACCCGAATTACTAACAATTCTATGAACCCTAGATCAAATCCATGATCCCAATTATCCAAATTAAGGTTATTTCCACCATAAAATCTATAAAAAAAAAACCTCCTCCATCAATATTCACCCATTCTATTACGTTCTACGGATAGAAAAAATAATTTGGGGAGTGAAAAGCTTACCTTTTGCCTCAAGAATGGTGAAAAATGAGTAGGAGTTGCATGGGGTTCGTTCCTTAGCTCTAAAAATAAAAAAGTGCATAATAAGTTCATTTAGGAGTTTATTAATGACCTTGAGTTGCGTCGAGCCCGCCACAACGGCCCTCACCCTGCTGTAGCGGCCCTGCCAGAGCGGAAAAAACTCCCGCCAGGGCAGCTTTCACGGACCAGTGAGCTATTTTAATAAATCCAAGACCCCCATTTCACAACACACCTCTAATCAATAACTTTCAGAAATTACCCGTCACGCTAAGATTGATTCCAGGAGTTCTACTCGCCCGAATTCAATTATGTAAAGTCGTACGGATTCCTTAACGAGTTATCTAACTACTCATGTAATGAAAAATCATAATGAAATAACTGATTGTTACCAAATTTCCCTACACCTTAATGACTCTGATTTCATCCAAATCTGAACTAGGTTGGGAAATTCCAAGTTACTATAAAAAAGTTTTCTTTCCCCAATTCTTTCTCTATTGGTCTTTACCTAACGACGGAATCAGGTCATTATAAAGTCATTCCTCTATTACTGTCTTCTTTTCATCATTTAGAGCATCTTGTAGTCACCACAAGTCCTTTATGACATATTGGGAATGAGAGTTTGGTCACTTGCTCGTTCATTTTGATTAAGTGAAAGTTTATGTATTTTGGAGTTTTTGAAATTTGAATGGTTGACTTTGGTCAAAAGTTTAGAAAGACGGCCTCAAAATATAAAAATGAAAGTGTCTCGCCCTGAGCCTACACCCTACACGTGGTCGGAACTTGAGAACCACTTTTTATCCCCAAGCAAACCTTGGCCTGACTGACTACTTAGCGGAAGACTCATTCAAGCGGTGATAGGCTTAAAAAATAGAATTTAGAATATTCAAACTCAAAGTAAATACTCAACTCAAAATGTTTGTAAAATACTCAATAATACAAGTATAATAGTTTGCAAAAATTCTCAAGGAAAGTAAATACCGAAATAATCTTCAATTCTATCTATCTATGAAGCCTCTAATGTTTAAGATAGGTGTGAAAGAAAAGACCCACGACTCCTCAAAACAACTAAACTGAAAGTAAATGTGAAGTCCTCCAGAAGTCAAGGAGGCTCCCAAAGAGCTTGTTGGAGTGTAGAGTAATCTCAACGAAGCACATGTTGATAATTGTAAGCACCTGTATTTGTTTCATAAAAAAATGTCGGTCGATTGACATAATTATATTTGAATGTACGATTATGTAATATAGCTGAATAACAAATAATTGAACTGAAAGGGCAGAAATAGATAAGAACTATACTCAAGTTGAATGTACAGAAATAAAGGACTTAACTCATTTAGATCTTTACAAAATACATAGTCATCTCTCAACTCAACATAATAAGTGATAAATAAAAATAAACTTTTACTCTATTGGGAGATTTTCTAACCGACACCATCACTATGAGTTACGTAAAGATACAACGTCTTATCCACACTGCCAAAACATTTCTATATCATGTCAGGATATAAAACCTCTCTACTAAGTGGATCCATTAAGCTCTGCCTGAATGCACTAATGATTCATCTAAAAAGTATGCTCATGTACCCATATTGGCAAGAAATGGTTTATGGGGGGCTATGAGTTGTCTGAACTCTCTCCTATATCAGTGCTCAATACTACTCCCAATAACATATACTATTGCTCAAATGCATAATAACATATTATTTCTCTGGTTTGAGATAATTGCTCAAACTATCATCTTAAAAGAGGTAACTGCTCTGAAATATCGCTGAAACTCATTGCTTATTTAGAAAACAAGGTTTTTCTTTAATCAATGTACAAATAGTTTCTGGGTTGAGATAATTACTCAAAAGGGCCCCTTTAAGAGGTAAAAGCTCTATATTCAATCTTTCTGACAACTCTTTTAACTTTTCAATGATACTACACATCTCAAGAATACTCAATTCCTAGGGTTCATGTGAAATATAGACATGAACAAACCAACTCAAGAATCTCATTACATAACCTATCAATTCAATAATTAAGAATAGAATTTCAAAAAGAATCAGGAAGTCAAGAACTCAAAATCAACTCATTTCAGGAATACTCAAATCTAAGGATCGAACCCTAGATTACTCTTTTAATAATTTGAAAGTAGATGCACGGCATGAAGACAAACTATTACAACACTATGATAGCCCTACGTACATACATGGAAGAATGAAGTTTTTAGCGAAATTGACAAAACTCGAAGAATGCTTGAACCCTAGCTTTTTCTCCTCTTCGAACCCTGCTCTAATATCTTGATGTGTCAATGAACGTAAAGGAACTGATCATCACTTTTTAAGCCCTTAATTAGGTGTAAAATGTCATGGTTTAGCCTTAGAATAGAGGTTAAAATAATGTTGTTTAAGTACCAAACGCATATGGGAACGACCAAAATGATTCAAGATTATAAAGCTGACGCGGTGCCTTAAAAGGGAGGCTTCACGGACAATTTAAGGTTTCACGGTCTGTGAAACACTTCAAGGGCCGTATAGCCAGCCGTGAAGCTTCACCTACCCGGTAGGGCTTCACTAAAACGGGCATAACATTTTACTCCAAACTCGAAATAAGGCAAACTTGGTGGCATTGGAAAAGCACTCAAAGACCTTCAATTTGAGAGGTAATGGGCCAAATAATTTGGTTTGTGCAGAGAGATATGGTTGTTTAAATTTGACCCTAGCGCACTCAACCCTGCTCTAATATCGGTATTAAAGCTTTCAACTCAACTTTGTGCTAGGGGTTTCCAGTAACCTTAATTCATATTCAAAATCATTCCCACACTAAATAATTGACCATAACACCTAAGAACTATTAAGAATCACTTGGTTTGACCTTATACACAATTCAAGAATAGTTTGGGACTCAACTTAGAAATTTTTGGGGTGTTACAGTATCTCCCCCTTGGGATCATTCGTCATCGAATGTTTGGGAAAAGAGTTACGACCACTATCTCTCTTGACTTTTGAGCTTGCCTACTAATATAGGTTGGTAATAATATTTTAACTGGACTAGAGCACATAAGTCATGAATGATATAAGTTTGAACATAGTCAAAATATCATACCTGAAACAAAGGTACTAGGGCACGAAGTAAGAATATAACTATTATGCCCTAAGCAATACAACTGCTAGTTTTCAAGTCTAGAAACACCTCTAAACCATGCCCTCCATTTTGAATACCACACTTCATTAGTTGCAACTCATAACTCCTACAAGGGTTTATGACTACTGGTACCAAGGTCTAATTTAAACTGTTTGCTCTTAGTGTGTTCAAGCCTAATCTCTAAAACACAAGATCCTAAATATGAGGGGTTTATACTAATCTAAACCAAAAGATTCAGGTTTTATGACTCTATAGGAAATCTCATCCAATGAATACTACTCCTTATCACTACATTCATCAAAAGTTTGAGTCCTAGTAAAGAATCATCTAATGCATCATGTATTCATCCATATGTAACAACACCATATTCAAGATTAGTACTATATCCAATCTATGGATTCCTACTAACCAATCCTTCTAAGAATTCCTCCTCCTCTCATCATCTCTATAAATTTAAATTTAACACATTACTATCAAGAACTAACTAGCTACTCTCACTTAACTATTACTCATAGTAAAACTTCATTCATCTTTCCTCCACTTTTATAACCTTAGATGGAATAAGCACACTAACCCTACAAACATAAGAAATATCAACCTTCTTCTTCTATCATAACTCAACTACTATCATCAACATCACTCTCTAACTAAAACTGATCACTGAAAGAGCTTTAGGGTGAAATATCATAAGCACGATTCATTTGAGACATCTGATATAAGAATATGTATGACATAATATTATGTTTTTAGACATTGAGAGTAGATCTTGAATTTGTGATATTGAGAATACTATGAGACATAAGTGCTTATATGAATATGTTCATACCATCAGGCTAATGACTATAACTTTATGAAGTAAGATTGAGATCAATGGGCTAAAGTCTTTGCCCCTCATTCTGTGAACTTAGCATAGATGTGAATCTGTCTTATATGACTATGTTCATACCATCAGGCTAATAACTATAACTTTATGAAGTAATATTGAGATCAATGAACTAAAGTCTTTACCCCTCATTCTGGGAACTTAGCATTGATGTGAATCTGTCTGAAGTGTAGGGGCATAGGTCATGAACGCAATTATGATATTAGAAACATCAATAGAATATTGTAACAACTGACTTAGAGGAATACGTTAGAGTATGAATGGATCGATATGTCACTTTAACTCTTTCTGAACACATTACTATATGATTCTCAACACTTTACTAGGTTTCTCATCTTATCATCTTCCCCTTGGGATTGAAGCTGACAATTTAAAGTTGTGGATCTATTTCATAATCTCTAAACTAGTCTACATTCCCTTTACACTAATACTTGGAAAAGGCTTATCCTATGGCTACTAAACTTTCCATATGCAGGTGCTAAGATTTCTTCAAAGACCTCATTCTCAAATACTTCTCTTAACCTCTTTTCGCACCTATAGAAGTCTTTCTATAATCGTTACCCGCATTGACTATATATGATCCCCTCGACCAAAACTTTAAGGGTAACAAAATAATGCTTACTTCAGCCTACTCCCGATTGACAGCTCAACTATAAAATCTAGGCACACATGAAAAATCATTAACTTAATTGGAACCTTGTCTGACTACATAAGATCTCAGGTACACCACTTAATGTTCTTTCTAATCTAATGACTTAGCCACACTCCATTGATCTAATTTAAGAGTCATAATACCACACTTGTACCACTCATATTTATCAAAAAGTAACACCTTAATTTCTTACCTAATTTATGTCAACCCTACTAGAGCAGATATTAAAACTAACACCATGACCCTCATGTTGTCATCCTTTTTATCATGACACTCGTCTCAAATTCAAGCTTAGTGTCTAGTACTAAACACATGTATAAATATAATTGCTCACGTATTATACTAACTTATGACTACTAGATAAAATTAAGAAACACTCACCCACTACGACCTCATGACAAGTTATCAATCTTTATCTCGTAGTCCACTTACTTACAATTTACCATCACATTCCATTTCACAACATAAGTACTATTTACCCGTTCACAATACATCATTACTTAATTAGTCTATAATCCTCTAAGTATCATGGGGTTATCCCTTAAAAATCATAAGCGTAGCTTAGTTTATCACCTTATGATTACTCTGTTTTTCTATTCAACACCGATACTTAGTTTTCATTAACACAATGACACATTGGCATAAACTCCCTTCTGGTTAAAGTATACTCTAACTTATCCATACTAGTAACTCTTACTCTACCTTCTATCATGAAATCTACACAAACTCATCACTTCTTCGTATACCCATAATTAATAACTTACTAGGTGCATGACTGCAACAACATAATTTGCCTCATCACTATGTTCACTTCTTAAATTACTATATCTCTACATCTATTCTTCTAACTTTGGGCACTTTTACTACTACTACTGCTTATAACACCATAACTCATACTATCGTTTTGGGTGAAAATACTACCAAAGCTCTAAAACACATTTCCTCATAAGGGAGTTTGGGAGTAGATCTCGCTTTTAACTCGAACGCATGGCTCATATGAATAAGAGTGCATTCTTTCAAATTTCAAGACTTAAGCTTACTCACAGGCTTCTCTCAAGCCCCTCTTAAGTCTCATGACTTTTTGAAGACACTTTCTTAGAGTGGCTTATCGATAAGGATCTAGGCATTGCTTTTAAACTACCTTGAGTATGAGGGGTAGTTGAATGGATTTGAGAAACGCACGAGTTTGAATATATTTCTTATGACACAGTTCTATTGCACGATTTAAAGTATGGAAGAAGGGAATGTTTTCTTAAATGTGTGCAGTCCCACATTTATAGAAGTGAGGCCCTCAAAACAATAAATAAGATCCTTATTACACGACTTCATAGACACCATAGTACACTTTAACGTTGTGCTCTTATACCAAGTTTTTCTCGCCCTAAAACTCATCCTAGAAGTGGCCATCACTCGAGAACCATTTCTGATCCAAAAGCGAACTCTTGACTTGGCTGACTATTTGGCGGAAGACTCATTCAAGTGGTAATAGGCTTAAAACAAAAATTTTAATATTTAAACTCAAAGTAAATACTCAACTCAAAATATTTGTAAAATACTCAATAACATAAGTATAATAGTTTGAAAAAAGCATCTCAAGGAAAAGTAAATACTGAAAGACTCTTCAACTCTATCTATCTGGGAAGCCTCAAATTTTTAAGATAAGTGTCGGGACAAGACCCACGATGCCTCAAAATAACTAAACTGAAAGTAAATGTGAATTCCTCCTTAATTTAATGAGGCTCACCAAAAGCTGGCTTGAGTGTAGAGTGATCTCAATGAAATGTTTGTTGATAATCCTAAACACGTGTATCTACATCATAAAATGATACAGGTCGAATAACATCAGTACATTTGAATGTATGAGTATGCAATATAGGCTAATAACAAATAATTGAACTGAAAGGACTGCAATAGATATAAACTATACACAAATTGAATGTAAAGAAATAAAAGAGTTAAATCATTTAAAGCTTTAAAAAATACGTACTCATTTCTAAACTCAACCTAATAAATGATACATATTAATACACTTTTACTCTATTGGGAGATTCTCTAACCGGCAACCATCAGTAAGGGCAACGTGATGATATAACGTCTTGTCCACACTGCTAGAACTGTCTAATATCATGTCGTGATAAATAACCTCTCAACTAAGTGTATCCACTAAGCTCTGCCCAAAGGAACTAAGGATTCGTCTAAAAAGTATGATCATGTACCCATGTTGGCAAAATAGGGTTTATATGGGCTGTCAGTTGTCATAACTATCCCCTATTTTGTTGCTTAAGACTACTCATATATACTCTTGGTCAGATGTATAAAAACATATTCTTCTATGATTTTAGATAATTGCTCAAACTATCCTCTTCAAAGAGGTAACTACTCTGAAATATCAATGAAACTCACTGCTCATTCAGAAAAAAAGATTTCTCTTTGCTCAATGTAAAAGTACATTCTAGGTTGAGATAATTACTCAAAAGGGGCCTCTTTTAGAGGTAACTGTTCTATACTCAATATTTTTGAAAAAAACTTTCAACTTTTCAAAATAAATATTCTCTTTGTTCATGTTAAAATGATTCATTTGGGAAATACTTAAATCCCTTATACACTTTATCAAAATCCTCCTAACTTCCTCATAACTCCGTCTAAAACACAAATGTTTACTTTAAAAGATTCTCAAGATTTGTAACTCAAATTAGGGTTCATGGTGAAATATAGATATGAATGAATCAATTCCAGGATCTCAAAAACATTATAGAGAACTCAATACTCAGAACGCAAAAACTCAGAACTCAACGATACTACTCATCTCAAAAATACTCAATTCATAGGTTTCTAGCTGAAATATAGGCATGAACGAATCAAGTAAAGAATCTCAATGAATAACATATAACAATTCAATAATTAGGAATAGTATTTCAAAAAGAAACAGGAACTCAAGAACTCAAAATTAACTCATCTTAAGAATACTCAAATCTAAGGATAAAATAGTAAATTACTCTTTTACTGATTTGATTGTAGATGATGGGCGTGAGGATGAACTAGTCCAACATTATGAAAACCTTACATAGCTAGAAGAATGAAGTTTTTGGCGAAATGGATGAAACTTGAAGAACACTTTTTTCTCCACTTGGAACCCTGCTCTAATGTCTTGAAGTGTTAATAAACGTAATAGAACTTATTAACACTTTATAAATCCTTAATAAGGTGTAAAACATTGTTGTTTAGGCTAAGAATAGGGGTTAAAATGACGTAATTTAGGTACCAAACGCACATGGGAAAGACAAAAGTAACCCCATCTTAAAAAACTTTTGAGGTGCCTTAAAAGGGAGGTTTCACAGACCGTTTATGGCTTCATGGTCCGTGAAACACTTCAAGGGCTGTATAGACGGCCGTGAATCTTCACCTGCACGATAGGGCTTCACTAAAATGGGTATAACATTTTAGTCCGAACTCAAACTGAGGCAGACTTGGTGGCATAAGAAAGATAACTCAAAGACCTATAATTTGATAGATAATGGGTTACCTAATTCGTTTTGTGCTGAGAGATATGGTTTTTTGAAGTTGGCCCAAGTAAAATCTCATATCAAAGCTCAATCAGTAAGAAATCTTTAAACTCAACTTTACGCTAGGGTTTATAGTGACCTTAATTCATATCCAAAATTATTCCCACACTTAATAATTGACCTTAACACATAAGACTAACTAAGAATATTTCAGTAGAACCTTATACACACTTTATGAATCATTTGGGGTTAAACTTATAATTTTTAGGGTGTTATATAATGTTTTGTTAGCTAAAAAATGTCAATTTTGGTCTAGAAGGACCTCTCGGATCTAGAGTTTTATGGGATCACCCCTAGCTCCCTTGTGGTATTGCGCTTAAAATAAAATCTAGGTGTGGGACCCACTTTTTATCGAGATGACCTTAGTTGAAAGTTTTAACATATCTGTCAAGTTTGGAAAGCCAATTTTTTGGGGTAGGATATCTTGTTTGCATGCACAGGGTTCTAAGAAAATCTCGAGAACCATATCATAGATTTTAAAATTAGGCAAAACCAGCTGATATGCAACCAACTTTTCATGTTCACGTTCACAAGCTCCTAGCCACGTTCAGGGTGACCAATGGTCTTGGCCTCCGTGTTTTTGAGGTCTATGCTGCATATTCAGAGACCTGGCTAGTTTGTTAGCGCATTCACGGACCAACTCCCACATTCACGTAGGTAAAGGGGCCTTACCTTCAGTGATGGTGGGTATGGTACTACATTTAGGAAAGGTTGGGGTGGTTGACCCTCCACGATTATGGATTGGATCCCGTGTTAATGGAGGTTATTTAATTGGAGTTCCTAGGGCTCGAGATAATTCAACAATATTGGAGCAATTGTGAAGTTTCATTTTTTTAGTGCAAGGTTGAACATTTACAATTTAAAGAAACAAGGGAGAAAAAGTATTCGATATATTCATCGGGATATTTAAAATGTCAAAGCATATGCATGTTCATCTTCTTCGCAAGCTAGAAGTGTTCCACATTCATCATTACCTAGCTTGAGGGGATATATATAGTTAAGAACGCACGTGTAGAAAAGTTGTTCCAAGTTACTATGGTGTTATCTGCATGTGTGAAAAAGGTTGTTATAAAATGTAGTGTTATTCATGATTAGTTAGCGGCAATTAATTGAATAGGAAGATAAAAATAAGCTTTTTGTATATATGTCTTCTCTTTCTGTATATTCTAAATCTAAACCCTAATTTCTTGAGTCTTTCTCTAAGTTTGAATAATCAAATATAATAGTTACATAGAAACATTCATTAGTTTAGGATACACATGAACAATTGATGTTGTATGCGCAATAGTTGTTAACTTCTTCGTCAATATACCTGGTTCCAAAAAACACATGTTAGTTTAGAGAGCACATGAATAACTGTTGTATGAGATAAATTAAAACAAACTAAGAAGAAAAGTGAAAACATTGTCCGTAAGTGATATATAAATATGAGAAAAGACGTGTGGACGTAAAATCCCCTTAAATTGAACATAAATCAGTGGAACTAAAACTTCGACTAAGAAAAGGTATCTTATTTTCTTATTTCAAGAATCAATAATTACATAGTGTGTCTTTCACTTTTTAAAACTTGCCTACAGAAAAGTAACAATTTATTTTTCGCCGGGTTCAACAATTATAGTTTCTGAATATTGTTCGCAAGTGGAATTTAAATTATAACTCTTTGTTATTAATATATTCAAAGTTTTGCACTTCTCTAAATGTAAACCCTAATCATGAATTTAGGAGAACCATAACACATGTTGCCTAGAAAAATGTGTCATTTTAATACCCGAGCAACTATTGTTGTACACGTGACAATAATTTTCATCTTCTAAATACATGTCACTAAAAATGCACTTCAGTTAGAAAACGTAACACAAATATCTTTTGTTGTACGCATGACAATTAATTACATATCACGAATATATACCTATTACAAAAATGTGCATGCCATCTAGGGTACACACGAAAAGTTGTCATAAATGACAAAGTGATGTGATGCCTCTCTTTGACAAATAAATATAATTATTTTTTCATCCTTTTCGGGGATTTTCTTTATTTTTTCCTTATTCATGTAATGTTAATTTTTTTTTATAAATCACTCCTTTAACTCTCTTGATTATATTAAATATGCAATGTGATCAAATCAAAAAGTCATTTCTTTGAATATCATTAATATAAAACTTAATAACCTTTATTTTCATTACTTCCAAAACTGTCACGACCCAAAAACAGATGTGATGACACTTATTTTATTGCACAAAGACAAGTCCGCATAAAATATAACAAAAAAAGAAATGCATAAGTAAAAACAGAATGAAAAACTAATACACATTCAATAGCGCAGATAACACAAAATAACTCAAATATAATCCAAAAACCTTGTTGTCATGTGTACAAGTCTAAAATGTATTATAATAGATTCGAAATAAATACAAGTCTCAATGTAATTTTCTTGAGAACAACAAAAAAATAATAAAGGAGTAAGAAGTGTCTGCCGAGATGAAAAGCAATTGCCTTACAACTCTCCATAATAAGCATCAAACGTAGAAGAGAAGAAAGGGTAATTACAATTATCCGCACTTGTAACTAACACAAGTGTAGAAGAAAGAGAGTGAGCACCAAACAATAATGGTTCTCAAAATGCAAACCTAGCAATCCTAAGTAATGCAATATTGAATACAAGTACTCCAACCGAACCTCCACAACGATAACATGCAATAAAAAATCAACCCAACTTTGATGTTCAAACTCAAATACAAAAGATTACAAATAGAAAATCACAAATTGCACCTCAACAACGATAACATTTAATCATCACAACATATGAGAATCAAATGAAATGCAATGGAATGTAGTGCGATATCACACAGAGTGATGCATGTCCGTCCTAATGATACACAACCGTTGTCTCTCGGTATGGGACCCATGGGGGACTCTTTAATCCATGCATCTGCCACGGGTGTATGGCCCGATCTCTATTTCATTTCAATGAATCTGTCACAGACGTGTGACATATTCCCAATATTCACACAATGAATATGTCATAAACGTATGGCCCGCTCCATAATTTCTCTAATTCTCACAGAATATCATCACAACATTGGTACAACATCAATGCAAATATGTGCACTAATCAAATATGATGTTGATAATCAACAACAATATCTAACAACAATTAATGAAGGCATATCATCAAGTGAATCATCATATTTATCCAATTTTTCGAGTCATAAACCAAATCATTCAAACCAATAAGATTCTCATTTTTACCCAAACTTACACTAGCAAGAGTCATTCATAATTTAACTATACAAAGTATATACAAAACCCTTCACTAATTCTCATTACTCCTAATCACACAATGACATACGAGGTTCAATACACTTAACAAAGAGTCAAAAGATCTACTTGCCTCAAGAAATCAAACAATCACTCTAGTACTTGATCCTTTCCTTTTTGACGGGTCTCCATATCAATGATTTTTTTAAAATCAGGCCCATGTTTGTCGAAAACCCATTAATTAAAACTAGGGTTAAATTTGGATTTTTTTTATAAAATCATATTACTAAAAGATTTTAGAATCCATTAGTGAACACCCCATTGAAGAACGAGTTGAAATCATCCCTTAATCGCCATTTTACATAAAGACGTATGTTCTTGAAAGATCCCAAAACCTTGCCACTTCAAAACAAGAATGTGATGTTCAAAATCGAAAGGGATAAGTAGGAAACGAAGATTTTAGAGTCACAAATACTTACCACAATGATTCAACACGTAAAATACTTTAGGAATCACCATCGAAGAGCTCAAACCCAGTTTCTCATCATGATCACGACCCCAAGCCCACACGATTGTGATGAGTAAATCAATCTACTCATCTAGTCAGTTTTTTAAATTCTAAAACCAAACCAAACCAAATGAAAATAAATAATCATCGGTTTAACTAGTTTTTCTTATTTCTTCGGTTTGAAAGTATTTTTTTTTAGGACGCATGTATCTCGATAGACACAAACACCTAGTACATGAACAATCCACAAAAAAGCTATTGTCGGTTCAATTAAGCAATTAAGTGATACTGGAGTTATCATTACATAAATAAAGTGATTCAATTAAGAGAAAGTGTGACTATTTTTATGTGAAGTAAGGTAGCTAAAGACTAAAAATGAATTTTGATGGACTTGGACTTAGGATTGCTACTACAGGAAAAAATTACTTGGATGGGTATCTTTTAATAAATAATTACTGATTTTAGTGATACTTTTTATTTATTACCATTTATAGTAATACATAGCAAAACTATGTTAAATCTGTAATATGTATCAAAAGTGAATTATGTATGCAATATATATGCATTATAACTGTTTTTTTTTAAAAATATTATGCTTGTTTGGTGAAAAATTGACACATTGTATTATAAGTGTATTAAAATGTGTGATAACTGTATAAAACTTGTATTATAAGTGAATAATAAATTATTCTTTGTAATATGTATTAAAATTGTATTATAAATGTATTAAAAGTGATCAAATGAAAAAAATGTTATTGCTATAAATGGTAAATATTTTTTTAATATAATATATTTATGTAAGTATCCCCTGTTATAGTTGGGATAAAGTGTTGAGCTTGAGAAAATTGTACAGTTAAAGACTTAAGTTGATAAAAATTTAACAAAATATTTATATTTTATTTATGAATAATATATAAATAATTTAAAACCAAAATCAAACCAAATAGTATCGATTTTCAAAATTTAAAACCAAACCAAACCAAATATCGGGTTTTTAAACCGGTTTGGTTCGGATTACGGTTCGGTTTGATTTTTTAACCAAAACCATGAACAATCCTAGTAGTGAGTAGATCACTAGGGTACTTAGAAATCATAATTTTGAACCTGCGGAATAGATTTTGTCTTTAATTTTGATAACCAAGTTGAGAAACAATGGAGGCCCATCTGTTGGGATGACGACTAAGATATGGCACCGCAACACGTGTTGCAATCGCAATAGAGCTTGCATCTCAGACAAATTCCTTAGACAATACTCCCTCCATTCCATATTAATTGAATTTTTGAGGAATTTTATATTTTTTTAAATTAATTGTAACACCCCGTAACTAGAACGAACTAGAAAGAAGTTAAAAAGTGGAAATAGTCATTTTTGGAAAGAATACAAAATCTGAAAATTTTAAGTATGTTAAGTTGGATTTTTGGTCAACTTCAAACGGCTATAACTTCTAGATCAGGATGAGTTAGGTGTGTTTCCAGATATCGTAGGAATCTTGGAATAATTTTTCCAACGCCGCCGAGTTCGCGCGATTCCGAGTTCTTATGAGTGAGATATGCCCATTCGAAGTTGGGTTGTTCAAATAAGAAATGTCCAATCCGGATTTTAGAAGTGTTGTTTGGTCTTTTCCTTACCCTTTTATTTTAATTCGTTTTTGGTAATTAATTAGGGGTATGAACTGAACATGGTCAGTTTACGCTTTGGAGAAATTGAGTTAGGGTTTTAGAGAAGAGAAAAGAATAGGAGAAAAGAGAAGGAGAAACAAGGAAATCGTTAAGTTCTTGAAGCTAAGATCGTGGATTACGTCAAGGGGTTATCCCTATGAGGTATGTGAGATCACATAGAGTTGGGTCCATTCACCCACGCGCCAAACATGTTTAATTCAGCCATTTTTGTCCTAAAAGAGTTAGAATTTGATGTTCTTGAGTTGTATTCTTGAATTGTTTTCATTCTTGAACTTACATGTGATTGATGGGTTTTCTTGAGACATTTTAGCGATGTTAAGAGTTGTTTCGAGTTAGATTCTAGTTTACATGTTTTGGGTATCTGAACCTAAGAAAGTATTGAGAAAAGGAATCGATTTATACCGATTTAGGATCAGAAAATGAGTTGGAAAATTCGTCAGACACACCTGGGGAGGGCCAGGTGTGTCGCACCCCCATAGCGCCAGAGAGGTTGGGGCGGCGCGCCCAAAATGAGCCCCAAAAAGTAGAGGTTGGCGCAGCGCGCCAAGGACGCACCTTTGAGCTAAGTTTTTGAGCAATTATCTCAAATCACAGAAAAAAGTATGTTTTTAAACATAAGAGCTAGTATTATATTTTGGGAGTAGTATTGAGCACCGACATGGGGGAAAGTTCAGACAACTCACAGCCCGCATAAACCATGTAGCCATCATGGGTAGAAAAGGGTCATACTTTTTAGACGATTCCTTTAGTTCTTTTTAGCATAGACTAGTGGATCCACTTAGTAGTTTAGGTTATATACCCTCGGCAAGGTATAGGACGGCCCTGGCAGCGTGAGACAAAATGTTGTATCATCACAATAGCTCTTAAGTGATGGTTTTCGGTTAGAGAAACTCTCACATAATTAATTGTATTTCTTAGATACACAGTTTATTGTATTTTTACATACATTTCAGAGTTATATATATCTTTACATACGTACAGAATTGACATCATGTTTTAAACAACTTTGCTTTATATTGCACTTGTTTTAAACTGCTTTATATTGAAATGAGTTCAGTTATGTTGAGTTGAGTTGAGCCAGGTAAGTTCTTCAGTTCTTTTCAAGCTTATGTCTTGTTTTAGAATTCCCCTCGCATACTCGTAAATTCAATGTACTGATGCCATTTGGCCTGCATCTTATTATGATGCAAACACAGGTAACTAGGATCGACATCCAACGCATCGTTGATCCAGGTGAGTATTTCAGAGTCTTGTGGTGAACCTCCTTGATTTCCGGAGGATCCCTTTTATTGCTTTCAATATTATTATCAGGTCATTAGGATGTCATGGGGTTTGTCCCAACATCTATCTCAGTTGTTTTAGAGGCTTTATATATAGTCAGTCAGATATTAGTTCATTCGTCATTATCTTGTTAATGACTTATGTTTAGATTTGAGTTGCCACTTGGGCAAAGTTGAATGTTTATTTTCTCAAAAAATTGTGAGTTTAGTTTTGAGACATGTTGAGTTATCTTGTATTTGGATTCTCTTTCTTATGTCTAAGTCTTCCAATGAGTAAGTAAGTCAGGCCAATGGTTCGCTTGGGGCCAGCAATGGTTCTGGAGTGACAGTCCCGCCCAGGGATTAGGCTTGGGGCTTGACAAACTTGGTATCAGAGCACAGAGTTCAAGAGTCCTAGGGAGTCTATGAAGCTGTGTCTGTAGAGTCCTAGTTATCGGTGTGAAGCACGTCACATCTATAATTAGGATGCTGTGATACTTAGGAAAATTTCTCACTTCTTTCAAACTCATTTCGTGCGTTAGAGTTTGATCTCTAAAAAGTTTCCTTTTAATTCGTGCCTGCGCATGTTTTCAGATAATCATGCCTCTACGAAGAGCTATCAGAGGTCATCCCGCTAGGCTTAATGTTGAGGAGCAAGGGGTACTCAATGCACCTGAAGTGCAACCCCAAGAAGAAGTTACCAATGATGAGTTTAGGGAAGAAATTAAAATGCTAGAAGCTATGACTAATCAGGTTTGGCAACAAAGAGGAGCTCGATAGAAAGAGGTTGACACTTCGAGGATTCGTGAATTCTTGAGGATGAACCCTCTAAGTTTCACTGGTTCAAGCACTACTGAGGATCCAGAAAACTTTATTGAGGAGTTGCACAAGGTATTTGATGTCATGCATGTTGCTGATACTGAGAGGGTGGAACTAGTTGCATACCAAATGAAAGGTGTCGCTAGGATTTGGTTCGATCAATGGAAGAAGAACCGAGCTGAGGATGCACCATCTACGAGTTGGGCTTGTTTTGAAGAGGCTAACGTACGAGAGTTCCTTACCCTTAAGCAAGAGTCACTAAGTGTTCATGAGTATGGGTTCAAGTTCACCTAACTATCCCGTTATGCTCTGGAGATGGTTGCAGATATGAGGAGTAGAATGAGTTTATTTGTTGCTGGGTTGTCTCGTCTATCAAGCAAACAGGGCAAGGCAGTGATGCTAATTGGGGACATGGGTATATCGAGGTTAATGGTATATGTGCAGAAAAGCTTTTGATACTTTCCTGCTTTAGTCTTCTTAACCAACCTTGTGGGAAGAGAGGCAGAGTTCTTGGCATCGGAATGACCTTTAGAGTGACTTCAACTTCCTTATCATTCTAAACCTTTGGTTGTTCCAGTACTTCTTCAAATTCATCCTCCACAAGTTCCTTTGCCCTTTCAACACTAGTCCGCACAAGAGGGTCAATATAGTGTATTTTCCACCCTAGTAGCAACTGGTATGCAATGTCCATCATTCCACAGATTCTAGATAGTATTGCTGGAAATGTTCCTTGTTGGCTTGGATTTGCAATTGAAGAGAGATTGTCCAGTCGCTACTCAATATGTGTAATCGATATTGCATGTGAATCTACTTTTTCCCCAATACATGATAAATCAGTATGCATCTCTTTCACATTGTGATTAGTTGAGTCAAACCTCTTCATCATCATAACAGTTGTATCCTTTATCTGATTCAAACTTGATCCTCCATCTCGATTCCCTTGTAGAACATAAGGGCCACTATCATCGTTTTTATTGTTATACCCATTCCTGTTGTAGTAGTTTTCATGATTATAGTTCCCATCACGATTATAGTGCCCTTCACGATTGTAATTACTGCAGTTTCTACCTTGATTTCCTTGACCTTGGTTATCCTGATTGGATTCACAAGCGTTTGTCTAAAAACCCCCCATGTGATTATTCACATAGTTCACATCCTCCTCATAGACATACTCATCACCCGGTGGTTCTCTATTATGATAGTTTACTGCATTGACTTTCTCAGCACTTGCACTCACATGTTTCAATACTAAGTGAACCTCTATTCTCAAATGTGTCATCTCTTCACGAATATCATCATTGGATCGATTATCTGTAGCTTGCATAAAAAATTGCTCTTTGTAGTAGGTGACGTTCAAGTGCTCCATGCCTTATTATTCTTGGAGATCTTCCCAAGTTTCTCACCAATCTTCTAAAATGTGTTTTCCGCATAAGATAATCCAGCAATAGTATCTCGCACAACTTTCTCATTGTCATCCATTCCTCTGTAAAAGTGATCCTTGAGCAATTCATAATAAATATGGTGTTTTGGTACGCTTCTCATGAAACCTATAAATATGTCCCAAGAATCAATGTTTGACTCCCCATGTAGAGCCATGAAGTTGTGAACTTTATCATTGAGCTTTAAATTTTCAAGATAGGGAAGTATTTCTCCAGGAACAATACATGTAGCTCCGCCCATGCGGTAATCAAGTTATATAGGAGTTTAGATAGCCACATAGTAGCATCACCTTTCAATGAT
>JAJOOS010017171.1:0-43164 GCA_029582725.1 Solanum chiquidenum
GGCGCCCCCCCCGGAAGGGGTTTAGTTTGGCTGCTTATGGGATGTGTGTAAATTGTATATTGCTAGCAATTTGTTGGTATCTTTCTGGTTTTGGTGTATTTGCTTTGATTTTTGAGCCAGTTCAGTTCTTGATTTTGAGATGAAATATAGAAAAGATTGCAACTTTGGATTGGATTTTTGATTTGTCATCTGAAATTATTGGTGGGGTTGTGTTTATTTTCAAGAATCATTGATTTTGAGATGAAATGTATAAAAGATTGCAACTTTGGATTGGTTTTTTGATTTGTCACCTGAAATTACTGGTGGGGTTGTGTTTATTTTCAAGAATCATTGATTTCTGCTGCTAATTTTGCAAGATTTTCTTTTTATTCAATTTCGATGTCATTTCTTAGTTTAAGCTAATTTTGATGAAGTGTAGAAAAGGTTTGAACTTTGGATTGTTTTTTTTAATTTTGTCATCTGAAATAACTGTTGGGGTTGTGGTTAATTTCAAGAATCTTTGATTTTCTGCTGCTAATTCATAGCCTTGTTTGCAAGATTCTATTTTTATTCAATTTTGATACCATTTTTTAGTTTAGCTAACTTGTATGACTAAGTCTCATATGAAGTGTTTTTTCAATGACCTCTTCTATTTTTTTTGGTTTTTCTAGCCTTCTAGGCATAATTATCTCAACTAAAGTTTGGTTTTTTTAGCAGCCTAGTCATAATTTTGCTTGGTTAAAAATATATTTGATCCTATAAGAAAGTATGTAACTAAATTTGGATCCCTTATTTTAGATAATTTAATTTAATTGTATGCCCAAAATTCTGTTCCTAAAATCTTGGTCTGTTTGTTTTCTGGAACCTTTATATTGTGTGTGTTTTTGTGGAATAAAATCTCTCTTTTTGCATTTCCATTGTTGTTCTCTCCATGTTTTGCCTGTATGATTCTCTGATCAGAGATGTTTGATAATGGAACAGGGTTCTTCGGCCTACGTAGGTCCCGATTCATGGTTCGATTATGTCCTTATATCGGTGTCTGGTGAAGGATTCTGTTGAGGATTAAACATGGAGAATGGTCATGAATCACTCAGCAATGGAAAACCAGCTGATCCTGGTCTCCAAATTATTAGGCACCCCTCTTACCAATCATCTTGTGGTAAATTATCGTTATCTTGGTTAGATATAAGAGTTTTCTATATTAGAGTCAGCAATTTTATGGTAGATGATTCCACCCCGGAATATCTTACTCTCAACCACATTCCTCTAAGTCCCGATACATTGCTTGAAGTTAATGGAACAAGATGTTCCATGTATTCAGAAGGAGCATCTTGTCTCCTTCGAAGGGATCGGGTTGATAAGAAATCCGAAGAAGCTACATTTGTGAGCACGGATAGTATAAGGTTGACAGGAAGTGTGAAATTTGAGGTTTTCAATAAAGATGATCTTGTGCTCTCGGGGTTTTTAGAGATGTCGAATAGTAATGGTTTTGTTGGGGAGTCTAAAAGCAGTAGCAGGAGATGGAACATGGATTGTGAATCGGTGATGAATGCTGGCACTGGTTTCCTGAAGGGTAAACAAATTATGGATTCTGAATCAATATCACCAACAATTGAAGTCTTTATTACTGGTTGCTTCTCCGGGACGCCTATCATCTTGACCAAGAGTTTGCAGCTCAATCATCGGAAGAAGCACAACAGGAAGGGTATGTTACACTCAATCCCGGAGCATGAAGCAGATGAACAGCAGAAAAATGTCTCATCTGAACTTGATCTGCAGGTATAATTGGTAGTTCAGCACCTTTTTTTTGAGGTCCATTTGGTATAATGATCTAGCATTTTTGAATTCTATAATGCACATCAAAATGCAAAAAACAGCTGATAGGGCACATCCGAACAGTAAACGTAATTGAATAACCACTTGTACCTTTAAATGTACAAACTGAATCAACTAACAAACCTAAAAATGCTTGCATATATACTTCTTGCATACATTAAGGACCATTAATTTTAATAGATATTATGAAAATAACCGTTAGTTTTAGGGTTTAGGACAAAAATGATCACTTTTTGCATACATTAACGATTATCAAGGGTCGTGTACATATCAAGAACCAAAGTAGTCCACCCTATACCTTAAAGACCAACAACAACAACATATCTAGTGTAGTCCCACAAAGTGGGGTCTAAGGAGGGTAGAGTGTACGCAGACCTTATCTCTACCTCAAAGGTAGAGGGGTTGTTTCCGATAGACCCTCGGTTCAAGAAGAAAAACAGTTCAAAGCAGTTCAAGAAATGAAGTAATGCAAGAAACAACAGATAGTAACAATCACATCTGGCTTTATTCATGCTTCATATCTTTCTTTTTCTCGTTTTGGATAAAGTTGTTCATGCTTCGTATGATGAAACATGTTTCTGTGTTACATCATACCTAAAGGCCTGTATCTTTTAGAATCTTATCCTAATCAGTGTCATTGGTATGGGCTGAGACATACCTTCAGATGATTCTTTAATATTAAATTTATTTGTCTCCCATGTTACATTGTTCCTAAGTCTACAAGATCTTGATGTGTGGGGTCATTATCCTTTTTCTTTATTTGAAGGAATTGGAAATTGTTTTTTACAAAAAGTAGCACAAAGGAAGTGCTACTATTCAGATTTTTTTTAAAAATAATCCCTAATTTGAATTGTAGGGAGCTAGTAAAGCTTATTAGAATGTCTACAGTGTTCACATTTTTAAGATCATACCAAGATGCAATAGAATACAGATTTTTCAGTTTAGCGGTAAGGATAAGACACCGTCTCCAGTTCCACAACACATGTGATGGAATAGTACTCCATATCTTCCGATTCATTTGCTTCTGTTTCATTCGTAGCCGGTCTAACTTGTGTGAATGACCACCTGAAACAAAATTTCAAAGAAAGTGAAGGAAAAAAAATCCCATGTTAGTAGTACAATGGATATGTTTTTTTAATTATCCCATGTCTATCTGTTCCTTATAATGTTGTCTGTGCCATGCATAATATCTTGGACATCAATTATCCTATGTGATAAGATTGGAAAAGGAAACAGAAGCCCTCCCCCAATCATTTAGGATCCTCCTTTTTACGGATCCGAAAGAAGTGGTGGTGGTTTGCATTAAAAAGAAATGCTATCATTTGCTACCTATGAATACCGGCAAACAGTTTAAAATGCTATAATGGATGAGTACTCTACTTCCTCCATGAATACTGGCGAAAATTAAAAAATGCTAGAACGGACGACTATTGCTTCCTGAATTTTTTTATGGCTTTTGCCATGAAATTTTTCAAAAAAAAATCAGAAATCCTTAGCTTTCCACTTGCTATAACAACCTTGTAGAGATTTGTTCTTTTCTTTTGTAATGTCTTACGCGTGATAGAGGACTAGTATAGTGTTTCTGTTGACTGTATTGTAGGCCTATTATGCTGCTTTAGTTTTGAAGTTGAAAAAGGAAAGGATGTTTATGTTTGCCTCACTTTCAGATTTTTCAGTTCCCTTTTGTCAATTCTTCGTTCGATTTTCACAGATGGTTGCTGGCTTTTAGCATTTTTTAATTTCTATATTTGGAAAAGTGGATCTTTCAATCATAACTTGTCCAAGAATTTGCACAGCTTCTGAACTTCATTGTATGTTCACAGGTTACAGAGTATAGAAAGTATGAACTAGAAAGTGAAGAAGACTACAACAACATGTATTGGAGACAGACAGAATATATGGATGGTGAAGATGGGGAACTATCCTGGTTCAATGCTGGGGTCCGTGTTGGTGTAGGGATCGGCCTTGGCATTTGTGTAGGAGTTGGAATAGGAGTTGGCCTGTTAGTCCGCACCTACCAGACTACTACGCGGAACTTCAGAAGGCTTGTGTGATTATGTAGCGGTAGCTGCATTTGTTTTTGCATAGACCAAACGGCTAACAACAGATATATGCTTGTCTTGAGAGTGTGAATTCTGCTCGTTAGACAGTTTCAGTGTAGCTAACCATCATACATTTTCGTGTTAACTTACTTCCTGCTAGCTTTTCGTCTTCCCTTGCCCCATCCCCGTCCCCGTGTTAAGTCTCTTTGTACCCCCTGCTTGTTTTGGATTTAGGTGTGCAACTTCTTACTGTTGTAGATGTTCCATTCTGTTGCTGAGATGTGTCCAAGGCTACAAAAATTATATAATCATTTGGCATAATTTTTGTGTTAAACTTTTTGGACTAGTAGTTAAATGTAATTTTGTTCTTTTTGTAAACTCGTCCATCTGATAAATTGATGGTTTGGTGCAAGTGCCTAGGAAGCAGTAATTATATATTGTTTGATGTTTTACATTTGACAACCAGGGTTATCAAACGCGATCCAAAAACTCTAAGGTCCGTTGGGATTTAAACTGTAAAGCGTAGGCTTTCATAAGAAAGGCGCTAACTGGGAAAAAAAGAAAGTAAAATATCAATCGTTTAGTTTTGCCTTTTCAGGATGATGTGAATTGGCAAGGAGTCTTAATGCACGTAAAGCTAGGTGAAGCGTTCAACATGTTTTGCATCTTGTTAAGTAATTCAATGGATGAATACTTATTGGCTTAATACATAGTTTACCTTGAAGTTAGTAGCAAAACTCAAATTACAATCTCAAAACTTTACTGCTGCTCCAAGGCTCCCCTTCTAATATTATTTAAGTATATTGATTATCAAACATCCTACTTCTGCATTTTGGCTTCCTTAAATTATTTGATCATGCAATACTAATTTAATACAAAAAAAAAACACTCAATCATGTCGTAGTTCTCAATCATTTCATGGCTTCGCGCTACGATGGAGGAGTAATAAGAAGTAAGTCTTGAAGTAGACATTCTTTTCCTTTTCTTTATCAAGGATGTGTCCAGATTGTGCACACCTTGACTATATCACCCAAAACGGTTACTTTCTATCTTCTACACCAATAGATACCAGATAACTATGTCAAACAAAAGACTTAAATAGATGAAAAGTAATCACCTGGTGTTTATTGCCTACTATTTAAAATGCAAATTCTTAACATCTTACATTTGTTATACCAAAGCAAAGCATCTAACCAAGTTTAAGTAACTCTATTAAAAGCATCTAAACTTTGACTGGTGGAGCAAGACACTCAGTCTTTTGAGCAACCTCAGGTGCAGAGTAGCCATTAGTTTCAGTGTGGTGTTTGTCAAAACTCCAAAACTTTGCAGCTTTCACATCATCTTGAGCCATTTGCCTTGAGAACTCTTCATGATCATACTTCAAAGTTGCTTTTCCTCCTAATTCAGTTGGTAAATTATCCATGTCAAAATATGACTTCATCAATTCTACACTGTCCTTGTTCTTTGGATAAACAAATTTGACCTTCTGCATTGTTTTGGGATCCAGAAAATACTTGACTATCTGGAACAAGAATAGGGAAAAATCAGCATTAATAAAAGGTAAAACAAAGGGAGAGCCTCGAAGCAATGGTAAAGTTGTCTCAGTGTGACCTTAGGTCACAGATTCGAACTGTGGAATCAGTTGCAACCGACGCACGCACCAGCATAGGTTGCCTACATGATGCATCACACACTTTGGAGTGCAGCGTGAACACAGGATGCTTTATGCACCAGGCTGCCTTCCCTGAAGTAACTATGGTTGGTTGATGCTTGAATAAAACACATAATAGAACCATATAATAGCACATGGTTCGATATGAACGTGTAAACCAACAAGTCAGTGATTGAAAAAGGAGATAAAGTGTGTTTGGTATGGAGGAACACATTTTTGAAAAAATAGAAGAAAACAAGTTCCTTAAAAACGAGAAAAATGACTTCTTTGGTGTAAATAGAGAAAACAAGTTTCATAAGTGGCGTTCCATGTTGATTGTTTCCTCCCCACCCCCTAACACACTTCACCCATTCATAAGTTTTGGCCTTTAAAATAGTTAACACAATGCAATTAACAAGGGTGAGGACACTTGGATAACTGATCACAAGTTTTGCTTGGTTTTTGTTAGATCAAGCAACAGGTAAGAGGTGAAAGAAAAAGATAAGATTCAGATCAAACCTTCCAAAATGCTTCAAAAATTCGCGGAGGGTTGTACAGAAATGCTACAGCAAGTCTTTCAGGGTAGTGATTCTGCAAAATATTGACCGTCTCACGAGCAGATTTGATAGGAACATTGTTGGTTAAAGACCATCCTGTGAAGTCTATCAACCATGACATTTGCTCTTGGTCTTGTGGAAGATTAAGAATTGCATTCTCTATCAGATACACTAAATGCCTCATCTGATTGTCTAGTGCTGTCGTGTTCTGCAGAATGTAAGCGAAAACTATGAAACCAATTCAAGAATTTTTCAGCAGTTATCGTAACACAGATTTTGAAGACTTTAGAGTAGGTATTTTATGTTACCTGCATTCCTGGTCTCAAGATAAGAACAGTCCTCCCACGACGGTCATGAAAATTTGCTCTATAAGCCTTCCCGGTTTCACCTTCAATTGCAACTTCATGCTGTCAAAGTGCAAATTATATGTTCAGCAGATGCAAAAGTACTTTTTAGGGACACAAAAATCTACAGAGGTCCTGCATATGGGAAGGCACAACACTCAAAGATATACATATTTAGAAAACTGTCTGGTACCAACAAGATGAATTATGACAACGAATCGTTGGTCAATAGAAATAAAGGCGACAGTCACAAATATGTTATATCTTTCATGTCTGCAGCATAACTACAAACGGTTTGTCATGCAGTACTTCTTTTAAGTTTCTCTATCAACTTTCTTTTAGCTACCCGCCCAAAATTCATATTGTGCACTTATATACAAATCTATAGGTAGTTTATCTCTTGGGGTACTAACTAACAGCTGAGTCCTCTCTGAACAACAGGAGATAGTTGCCTATCATACCGATCACCAACTTCACTTGCCTCTATGGGAAGCTCACTCCAGGCAGGTTGGGATCACTTACAATACACGGACACTACGAAGGGAAGGAGTGGGTTAGGAGCATTTTCAATATGATTCTTTTCCTGTATTTGTTCAATGAAAAATACGAGTCTGTTGGCATATAAATTTGTGACAAGCATAAACACTCCTAGCAAATATCGGACCTAAAGTAAACATACTGGTATGATTTAGCAACATGTTACATGTCAACAAGAAGATAACCACACCATACAAAATCGTCTCTTTTTTTACCCAGCGGATCTCTTCAGGCTTAAAAGTTGACCTCCATTTTAAGGTCTCTTCCAACATCTTCTTTGATTTCTCAACATTCCAATTCCGCGCTTCCAAATATCTCTTTAAACATGCATCATTGCAGTACTGTAAATCGCGTCCAGATAGTGGCGCGCCCAAGGAAGTCCTAAGCTCCTTAACCTGCAATAAAAGTAACAGCCTCTCACTTCATAGATATGATCTGATTAGAACAAGTTCAAAACACACGATTTGATCGTGAATACATCCACAGTCCCTCAGAAGTATCAAGAGTTATGCATCTTTATAATGTCAACGATTATATTCAAGTTTTTATAGACTCAGAGAACCTAATATGATCTATTTGAGCTCTGAAATAGCGAATTTACTGAAGGTACTGTTCACGTGTATGACCATCTCATCTAAAAGTTTAAGTTGTATACTTGTATATATCTTGAAACACACTCACAAACAGAAAACTCGACATAAAAATATAAACTTTTCAATGATTGATTACCTTATGTGGTTGATCCTCACCCTCCTGTTCACTATGGGGATGGCTCTTGCGACGAAACATGATAAATGCTATTGCAACTGAAGCAAAACCAATATAAACAAAGTGAGGCCTTTCAACAATCGACTAATATAAGATCGAACTTCCCATGTATCAACAAATACATTTTCATAGATAAAACTTACTTCTATTTGACAGTCACGAGATATCCTATCGGTCTCCAAATACATTTTGTAAACAAAATTCCATACAAATGATGATTTCAATTACCATGACATAAGTAGGGTCAAAAGAATTGCATTTCATTTTTCAAGTATATTCACCACTGAGTGAATCTATTTCATTCTGTTCGATACAAAAAGGAAAACGAATCACACTATTGTATGATTCGAACCTATGATATCAACTTTTGAGACTTCTCTCCTGTCTTAGCAGTCTCAAATAAGGCGTGCACGCTTGCATCTTTAGTAGATGATTGTTTCACTACCTAAGCGAAGAAAAGGCTAGATTAATCAAAGAGAGTACTACAAGTCCGCGTTTTTCTAGACAGAAAATCGCAGGAATCTGAAACTACTTTCGATTAACAAATTGTTGCAACATAAATGGCTAGCTTCCCTCTTTACAAACACAATTAAATGGTACACAAACACAAGCAGATTCAGGATTTAAAATCTATAGATTCAATCTTTAACATTCTTAGCCCTGAATCCCTAATTTTCTAAACTATGAATTCAGATATACTATTTGTTGCAATTTTAGTCAGTTTTTTCACATAAATTTAAACAATTCATAGAAAGTACTGGACTCAGATGAACCCGATGCTACAACAAAGGTTTTTTTGTGTGTTTCACACCATCATCCACCTACAACAGAGTGGTAAATTTGTGAAAGAGACTACCTTTTTTTGCTGATAAAAAAGATCCAAACTTTGTCACAACAAAACTAACAGGCTCCAGATTACAACAACAACATACCTAGGGTAATCCCGGGGTCTACGGAGGGTAGGATGCGTCAGACTTTATTCCTATCTTTCTAGGGTAAAAAAAGTTATTTCTGATACACCCTTGGTTCAAAAGGAAAGTTGGTGAAACAGGACGGCAAGGAAAAAAAAAAGGTAACAAAATAAACAAGATACAAAGCAAATGCGCCAACAAACAGTAATCCGTCCAGATTATCATTGTTATTATATATCCAAATCAAGATCACTAACGTGTAATATACATAAATTACAATAATCAAATGCGGATTCAAGAATTTAAGTCAGTAAATACAGAGCCAACTACTACAATCACAATATATATATAAAAAAATGTTTGAATCGAAGATAATGAGAATTAATTAATTCATGATCATACCTTAGGTTAGAAATTTGAGATGCCCTAATCAAGAATATGGCATATAATATATCAGTGTATATACATATAATATGATATGATCAGTGTGTGTTTGTGTGTGAAAAAGGACAATCAGATGTTACAATTATTTACACTAAAAAAATAAAAGTCTTCCACTATGAACATATGGTTATTTTACTCTTTGCGATCCTGGGATAGTGGGGGATAAAATATAGTGTAAATCACAGTCTGCCACGTGGCATTTAGATTTATATAATATGAGAGTTTTCAGGAAAGCTTTCATCTTTGAATTTTGGTCATTTTGATATATGATTGAAATACGTTTAATTTTTAATTAATTTAAATGTGCGTTTTTTATATTTTTATGTAACAAATATACTCCATCTGTCTACTTTTAATTGTTATGTTGCGCTTTTCAAATGTCAATTTGACTAATTTTCAAAGTTAAATAAGATTACATTAATTCAATATTTTAAACAAAGAATTTAGATATTCAAAAACTATACGAAAGGTAATATAAATTGCAATTTTTTGCATATCCATTTTCGCATTTACAAGCCCTTTCTTAAGAACCGCCCAAATTCCCCGATTATTCATGTGTATTAGCCCATGGATATGGCGCCTAGAGAACCCAAAAAAAATTTCTCAAAAACTTTATGAGGACCTCCGTAATGAGTTGGGGAACTTTCACATATACTCACACCAGTTTTTAACGTCCATTTTTGCATTTACAAGCCCTTTTTGACGAATCGCCCAAATTTCCCAATTTTTCGTGTGATCATGCCTATGGATCTGGCGCCCGGACAACCCAAAAAAATTTTCTTGAAAAATATTATGAGGACCTCCGTAATGAGTTGGGGAACCTTCACGTATACTCACACCATTTTTTTAACGCTCATTTTTGCATTTACAAGCCATTTTTTAAGAATCGCCCAAATTCCCTGATTTTTCGTATGTATTAGCCCATGGATCGGTGCCCGGAGAACCCAAATTTTTTTTCTCAAAAAACTTTATGAGGATCTCCGTAATGAGTTAGGAACCTTCACGTATACTCACACTAATTTTTTAAGACCCATTTTTGCATTTACAAGCCTTTTTAAAAAACCGCCCAACTTTCCCGATTTTTCATGTGTCCCATGGATCTAGCGCCCGGAGCACCTAATTTTATTTTCTCAAAAAACTTTATAAGGACCTCCGTAGTGAGTTAGGGATCCTTCACGTATACTCACACCATTTTTAACGCTCATTGCCGCATTTTCAAGCTCTTTTTGACGAATCATCCAAATTTTCTGATTTTTCGTGTGTATTAGCCCATGGATCTGGCGCCCGGAGCACGCAAACTCTTTTCTCAAAAACTTTATAAGAACCTCCGTAGTCATATACTCTCACGATTTTTTTAACACCCATTTACGCATTTAAAAGCCCCTTTTTAAGAACTGCCCAAATTCTCAAATTTTTCGTGTGTATTAGCCCATGGATCTGGCACCCGGAGCACCCTAATTTTTTTTCTTAAAAAACTTTATAAGGACCTCCGTAATGAGTTGCGGAACCTTCACGTATACTCACACAATTTTTTTAACGTCCATTTCCGTATTTACAAGCCTTTTTTGACTAATCACCCAAATTCTCTAATTTTTCATGTGTATTAGCCCATGGATCTGGCGTCCGGAGCACCCAATATTTTTTCTCAAAAAACTTTATGAGGACCTCCGTAATGAGTTGGAAAACCTTCATATATACTCACACCATTTTTAACGCCCATTTTCGCATTTACAAGCCCTTTTATAAGAACCGCATAATTTCACCAATTTTTCGTGTGTATTAGCCCATTGATCTGGCGCGCAGAGCATCTAAAAAAAATTTCTCAAAAAACTTTATGAGGACCTCCGTAATGAGTAATGAGTTGGGGAACCTTCATGTATACTTATATCATTGTTAACGCTCAGTTTCCCATTTACAAGCCCTTTTTTAAAAATTGCCCAAGTTCTCTGATTTTTCGTACGTATTAGCCCAAGGATCTGGCGCCTGGAGAACCCAATTTTTTTTCTCATAAGACTTTATGAGGACCTCCGTAATGAGTTGAGGAACCTTCACGTATACTCACACCATTTTTAACACCTATTTTGGCATTTACAATCCCTTTTTGACGAATCACACAAATTTCCCAATTTTTCGTGTGTATTAATTAGCCCATGTATCTAGCTCCCTGAACACCTAAAATAAAATTCTCAAAAAACTTCATGAGGACCTCCGTAATGAGTTGGGTAACCTTCATGTATACTCACACCTTTTTAACGCTCATTTCCGCATTTACAAGCCCTTTTTGACAATCTCCCAAATTTCTTGATTTTTCGTTTGTATTAGCCCATAGATCTGGCACCCGAGCACCCAAACCTTTTTCTCAAAAAACTTATGAAGACATCCGTAATGAGTTAGGGAACCTTTACGTATACTCATACCATTTTTAACGACTATTTCCGCACTTACAAGTCCTTTTTGACGAATCGCCCAAATTCCCTAATTTTTCGTGTGTATTAGCCCATGTATCTGGCGCCCGAAGCACCCAAATGTTTTTCCCAAAAAACTTTATGAGGACTTTCGTAATGAGTTGGAGAACCTTCACATATACTCACACCATTTTTAATGCCCATTTTTGCATTTACAAGCCTTTTTTTAAGAACCACCCAAATACCTCGATTTTTCGTGTGTTTTTCCCATGGACCTGACGACCGGAGCATCCAAACATGTTTTCTCACAAAAATTTATGAGGACCTTCGTAGTGAGTTGGGAAACCTTCACGTATACTTACACCATTTTCTTATCCCCCATTTTTGCATTCACAAACCCTTTTTGAAGAACCTCCCAAATTCCACAATTTTTCGTTTGTATTAGCCCAAGGATCTAGCACCTGGAGCATCCAATTTTTTTACTCATAAGACTTTATGCGGACCTCCGTAATGATTTGGGGAACCTTCACGTATAGTCACACAATTTTTAGCGCCCATTTCGCATTTACAAGCCCTGTTTTAAGAACCACCCAAATTTCTTGATTTTTCGTGTGTAGTAGCCCATGGATCTAGCGCCCGGAGCATCCAAACTTTTTTCTCAAAAAACTTATTAGGACATCCGTAATGAGTTGGGGAACCATTACGTATACTCAAACCATTTTTTAACGATCATTTCCTACAAGCCCTTTTTGACGAATCGCACAAATTTCCTAATTTTTTGTGTGTATAGCACATGGATCTGGCGCACGGAGCACCCAAAACTTTTTTCTAAAAAAACTTTATGAGGACCTCCGTAATGAGTTGGGGAACCTTCACGTATGCTCACACCATTTTTTTAAAGCTCATTTTATCATTTACAAGCCAGTTTTTAAGAACCGCCTGAATTCCCTGATTTTTCGTGTGTATATTTAGCCCATGTATCAGGCGTCTAGAATACCCAAAGACAAATTCTCAAAAAAATTATGAGGACCTCTGTAATGAGTTGGGGAATTTTCACGTATACTCAAACTATTTTTAAACGCCCATTTCCGCATTTACAAGCCCTTTTTTAAGAACCGCCCAAATTTCTTAATTTTTCGTGTGTATTAACCTGTAGATTTGACGCCCGGTGCACCCAAATTTTTTTCTCAAAAAACTTATGAGGACCTCCGTAATGAATTGGGGGACCTTCACATATACTCACACCATTTTTAACGCACATTTTCTCATTTACAAGCCCTTTTTTAAGAATCTCCCAAATTCCCTGATATTTTTGTGTATATTTACCCATGGATCTGGCGCCCTCAACACCCAAAATTATTTTCTCAAAAAACTTTATGAGGACCTCCGTAATTAGTTGGAGAATCTTCACATATACTTAGACCATTTTTTAACGCTCATTTTCCCATTTAAAAGCCTTTTTTTAAGAATCGCCATAATTCCCTAATTTTTCGTGTGTATTACGTGCTGGTAAACGAAAACTACCTCGATCGGATCTGCGTAAACAACAATGTCAAATCAGGGCGCCTTTTGCCTTGAAAGAATTCACACGCGGCCACCAGCTTTCCCAAATAGCCCATTGATCTGGCGCCCTAAGCACCCATTATTGTTTTCTCAAAAAACTTTATGAGGATAGTCGTAATGAATTGGGAACCTTCACGTATACTCATACTATTTTTAATGTCCATTTTCATATTTATAAGCCCTTTTTTAAAAATCTCCCAAATTCCCTGATTTTTCGTGTGTATTAGCCTATGGATCTAGCGCCCGGAGCACCCAAATTTGTTTGCTCAAAAGACTTTATGAGGTCATCCGTAATGCATTAAGGAACCTTCACGTATACTCACACTATTTTTTTAACATCATTTTCGTATTTACAAGCCCTTTTTGACGAATCACCTAAATTTCCTGATTTTTCGTGTGTATTAATTAGCCCATGGATTTGGCTCCCAGAGCACCCAATTTTTTTTTCTCAAAAAACTTTATGAGGACCTACGTAATGAGTTAGGAACATTCACGTATACTCACACCATTTTTTAACACCCATTTCCGCATTTATAAGTCCTTTTTGACTAATCTCCCAAATTTTTTGATTTTTCATGTGTTAATCCCCATTTATCTGGCGCCCTGAGTACCCATAATTATTTTCTCAAAAGAAAATTATGAGGACCACTGTAATGAATTGAGGAACCTTCACGTATACTTACACAATTTTTAACGCCTATTTTCATATTTACAAGTCCTTTTTTTAAAAACCGCCTAATTTTATAATTTTTCGTGTGTATTAGCCTATTGATCTAGCGCCCGGAGCACCCAATTTTTTTTTCTCAAAAGACTTTATGAGAACCTTTGTAATTAGTAGGAGGAACCTTCACGTATACTCACACCATTTTTTAACGCTCATTTTCGCATTTACAACACTTTTTTGATGAATTGCCCATATTTCCTGATTTTTCGTGTAATTAGCCCATGGATCTGGCGCCTGGAAAATCCAAAAAAAAAATCTCAAAAAACATTAGGACTCTGTAATGATTAGCGAAACCGTCACGTATACTCACACCATTTTTTAACGCCATTTTCGCATTTACAAGCCTTGACAAATTGCCCCAATTTCTTGATTTTTCGTGTGTATTAGCCCATTGATCTGGCGCCCGAAGCACCCAAATTTGTTTTCTCAAAAAACTTTATGAGGACCTCTATAATGAGTTAGGGAACCTTTACGTATATTCACACCATTTTTTTAACACCAATTTTCACATTTACAAGTCATTTTGAAGAACTACCAAAATTCCTTGATTTTTCGTGTGTATTAGCTCATGGATCTGGCGCCTAGAGCACCCAAAAATAATTTCTCAAAAAACTTTATGGGGACCTCCGTAATGAGTTAGGGAACCTTCACATATGCTCAGACAATTTTTTAATGCCCGTTTCTGCATTTACAAGCCTTTTTTAACAAATCGCCAAAATTTCGTAATTTTTCGTGTGTATCATCAGCCCATGGATCTGGCACCAGAAGCACCAAAAAAAATAATATCAAAAAACATTATGAATACCTTTGTAATGAGTTGGGAAACCTTCACGTATACTTACACTATTTATTTAACGCTCATTTTTGCATTTATAAACCTTTTTTTAAACCCATGGATCTTGCGGCCGGAGCACCCAAAAAATATTTCTAATTTTTTTTTATGAGAACCGATGTAATTTGTAGGAGGAATCTTCACGTATATTCACACCATTTTTCACGTCCATTTTCGCATTTACAAGCCTATTTTGACGAATTGCCCAAATTTCCCGAGTTTTCGTGTGTTAATTTAGCTCATGAATGTGGCGCCCAGAAAACCCAAAAAAAATTTCTCAAAATTTTTTATGAGGACCTCTGTAATGAGTTGGGGAACCGTCACGTATAGTCACACCATTTTTATAACACCCATTTCCACATATACAAGCCCTTTTTACCGAATCGGCCAAATTTCTCAATTTTTCGTGTGTATTAACCCATGGATCTGGCGTCCGGAGCAACCAAAATTTATTCTCAAAAAATATTATGAGCACCTCCGTAATGAGTTCAGAACCTTCACGTATACTCAAACCATTTTTTTAACTCACATTTTTGTATTCAAAAGCCCTTTTTTAGGAACCGCTCTAATTTTCCATTTTTTTCGTGTGTATTAGCTCATGAATCTGGCTCCCGGAGAATCCAAAAAAAAAAATCTCAAATTTTTTTAGGAGGACCTCCGCAATTAGTTGGGAAAAATTAACGTATACTCACACCATTTTTTTAACGCTCATTTTCACATTTACAAGCCCTTTTTGACAGATCACCATAAGTCCCCAATTTTTTGTGTGTTATTAGCCTATGGATTTAGCGCCCGGAGCACCCAAATATTTTTTCTCAAAAAACTTTATGAGGACCTCCGTAATGAGTTGGGGGACATTCATATATACTCACACCATTTTTTATTTACGCATTTGCAAGCGCTTTTTGACAAATCGCTTAAATTCCCTGATTTTTCGTGTGTATTTGCTAAAAGATATGGCACTCGGAGAACCCTAAAAAAAAATTAAGAAAAACTTTATGAGGACCTACGTAATGAGTTGGGTAACCTTCACGTATACTTACACTATTTTTTTAACATCCAATTTCGCTTTTTACAAGCCCTTTTTTAAAAACCACCCAAATTCACCGATTTTTCGTGTGTATTAGCCCATGGATCCGGTGGCCGGAGCACCCTAATTTTTTTTAGAAAAACTTTCATAGGACCTCCATAATGAATTAGGGAACCTTCACGTACACTCACACCATTTTTAACACTCATTTTTGCTTTTACAAGTCCATATTTTAGAACCGCCGTAATTCCTCGATTTTTCTTGTGTATTAGCCCATGGATCTGGCGATCGGAGAATCCAAAATATTTTTCTCAAAATTTTTTACGAGGACCCTCGTAATGACTTGGGGAACCTTCACCAATTTTTTAACGCCTATTTTCGTATTTACAATCCCTTTTTTAAAAATCACCCAAATTTCGTGATGTTTCATGTGTATTAGCATATGGATTTGGCCCCCGGAGCACCCAATTTTTTTTCTCAAAAGATTTTTTGAGAACCTCCGTAATTAGTAAGAGGAACCTTTACGTATACTCACACCATTGTTTAACGCCCATTTTTACATTTACAAGCCTTTTTTGGCGAATTCCCCGAATTTTCTACTTTTTCGTGTGCCCATGGATCTGGCGCCTGGAAAACCCAAATAAAAAATTTCAACTTTTTTTATGAAGACTCTATAATGAGTTGGGGAGCCGTCACGTATATACTCACACCATTTTTTAACGTCATTTCCTCATGTATAAGCCCTTTTTGACGAATCGTTCAAATTTCCCAATTTTTCGTGTGTATTAGCCCATGGATCTGGCGCCCGGAGCACCCAAAAAAAATTTCTCAAAAAAATATTATGAGGAACTCTGTAATGAGTTGAGGAGCATTCACGTATACTCACACCATTTTTTTAATGCCAATTTTTGCATTTACAAACCCATTTTTAAGAACTACCCAAAGTCCCCAATTTTTTCTGTGTATTAGCACATGGATCTGGCACCTGGAGCACCTAAAAAGTTTTTCTCAAAAAATTTATGAGGACCTCCGTAATGAGTTGGGGAACCTTCACGTATACTCACACCATTTTTTTAATGCCCATTTCCGCATTTACAAGCTCTTTCTGACAAAACGACCAAATTTCATGATTTTTCGTGTGTATTAACCAATGGATCTGGCGCCTGAAGCACCGATTTTGTTTTTCCTCAAAAACCTTTATGAGTACATCCGTAATGAGTTGGGGAACCTTCACGTATACTCACACAATTTTTTAACGCTCATGTTTGCATTTACAAACCCTTTTTAAGAACTGCCCAAATTCCTTAATTTTTCGTGTGTATAAACTCATGGATCTGGCGACCGGAGCACCCAAAATATTTTTCTAAAAAAACTGTATGAGAACTTATGTAATTTGTAGGAGGAACCTTTACGTATACTCACACCATTTTTAACGCCTATTTCTGCATTTACAAGCCTTTTTTGATGAATTGCCTAAATTCCCCTAGTTTTCGTGTGTATTAGCCAATCGATTTGACGCCCGGAAAATTCAAATTTTTTTCTCAAAAAAGTTTTTGATGACCCCTGTAATGAGTTGGGGAACCGTCACGTATAGTTACACCATTTTTTTAACTCCCATTTCCGCATATACATGCCTTTTTTGACGAATCGGCCAAATTTCTTAATTTTTCGTGTGCATTAGCCCATGGATCTGGCGCCCGGAGCACCCAATTTTTTTCTAGTAAGACTTTAGGAGGACCTCCGTAATGAGTTAGGGAACCTTCATGTATACTCACACCATTTTTAACGTTCATTTCCGTATTACAAGCCCTTAATGTATCTGGCGCCTTGAGCACCTAAATTTTTTTTCTCAAAAAACTTTATGAGGACCTCCGTAATGAGTTGGGGAACCTTCACGTATACTCACACCTTATTTAACGCTCATTTCCGTACTTACAATCCCATTTTGACAATCGCCAAAATATCCTAATTTTCGTTTCTATTAGCCCATGGACCTGGCGTCCGAAGCACCCAAACCTTTTTCTCAAAAAATCTATGAGGACATCTGTAATGAGTTGGGGAACCTTTATGTATACTCATACCATCTTTAACGAGCATTTCCGTACTTACAATCCATTTTTGACGAATCGCCCTAATTACTCAATTTTTTATGTGTTTTATCCCATGTAACTGGTTCCCGGAGCACCCAAAACTTTTGTAACATCTCGCAATTTGAAAAAACTAGGAAGAAGCTTATAATTGGAAATAGTCATTTTTGCAAAGAATTAAAATCTGGAAATTTAGTTAAGTTAGAAAAAGTGAGTTTTTGGTCAACTTCAAACGGTCATAACTTCTAGCTCATGATGAGTTAGGTGTATTATTAGATATGGTTGGAAAGCTCTTGGAATTATCTTTCCAACGCCATCAAGTTTACACAATTCCGAGTTTGTATGAGTTAGTTATTCCCTTTGGAAGTTGGGATGTTGGAATAAGGAAAGTTCAATCCGAATTTTGAAAGGGTAGTTTGGTTTTTTCCCTACCCTTTTATTTGATTTCGTTTTTGGTGATTAATTAGTGGTCTAAGATGAGTTATATTAGTTTTTACTTTTACCAAAAAGAGTTAGGGTTTTGAGAGAAGAGAAAAGAATAGAAGAAAAGAGGAGAAAGGAGAAGAACGTTCAAGATTTGTCAAGATCGTTGTGGATTGCTTGTGGATTTCGTTGGGGGTGATCCCTACTAAGGTATGTGAGATCACATAGCGTTGGGTTAGTTCACCCACGCGCCAATCCTGATTCAGTTCAGCAAAACATGTGTGATTTAAAATTAAATCCTTTGAGTTTTTGATGAAATTCGTTTGAATTCCTGTGGGTTGTTTTGTTGAAGTTTCTTGCGATATGATTCATGTTTTCGGGTGAAATTTTGGTTTTAATCTATCATATATTGAGGGTATAAATGATCCTAAGTGTTTGGGGAAAGAACCATGAAGTTTAGAGGGTTTAGAGTTGAAAAATGAAGAAGAAAAGTCGTCAAATACTTGGGGAAGGGGGTGGGGCGTCACGCCAGCCAGCGCGCCCCAAAGCAGTCCTTGAATGTGGGCCTCTGGGGGGACGCGCCAGCCAGAGCGCGTCAACCTGGTCCCTGAATCATAGGGGCTGGCGCCCGCGCCTCTCAGAGCGCCAGAGACACCAGTTCTCCCCATTCGTTTCCCATATTTTCGTACTTGTTCCTTAGCAATGTATCTAGTTGATTTCAACACTCTAAGGTACATCTAAACATCATGGAATCATCCATAAACATGAGATCATGAATCTTGAATCCATAATCCAATTCAAGGAAAGTTATAATCAAACTCAAGAGAAGTTAGGAGTCAAGTCTAGAAGTTAAGAAGTAAGTCAAAGCTAAGTTTTTAAAGTTTTCAAAAGTCTTTAACAAACGTTTTAACTTTGTTTTAACATTTAAATTTCAAGTTAAGCAAAGAGTAAAGAGTTGAAGTTCATTTCTTCAACAAGTATGGGGACTAAGTATTCCCAAAGAGATTTAAAATGTTTTCACATTTAAATAAGAACGGAAACTGAGATTTCCAAAAAGCATTCGGGCAAGTTTTCAGAAAAGAGTAATCGCTTTCTAAATGAAGCAAGAGGGGAAACTTTGATTTCCAAGATAGCCTTTGAGCTAAGTTTTTGAGCATTAATCTCAAATCATAGAAAGAAGTATGTTTTTAAACATAAAGAGCTAGTATTATATTTTGGGAGTAGTATTGAGCACCGATATGGGGATGAGCTTGAGTTCTGATAACTCACGTCTCCATAAACCATGTAGCCATCATGGGTAGAAAAGGGAAGGGTCATACTTTTTAGATGAATTCTTTTCGCATAGACTAGTGGATCCACTTAGTGAGTTAGCTTCTTATACCCCCGGTAAGGTATATGATGGTCCTTGGAAGCGTGAGATAAAATATTGTATCACCACTTAGGCTCATATTGGTGGTTCTCGGTTAGAGAAAACTCCCACAACAGTAATTGCATGGTTCCTCAACAGGTTTTGCTTAGTATGAATCGGGGTATGGGACTTCATTCATGCAATGCACAAGTAGACTTTGAGAGGAAGCATGATATGTCTTTTATGATATTATGATTATGAGTTGACATCATGTTTTAAACAGTTTTCTTTTTCTTTATATTGCACTTATTTTAAACTGCTTTATAATGAAATGAGTTCAGTTAAGTATTCATGAGTTGAGAAGAGTCAAGGTAAGTGTTTCTTTCAGAATATTTTCAAGCCTATGTTATGTTAAGCATTCCAACTCGCATACTCGTACATTCAATATACTGATGCCAGTTGGCCTGCATCGTATTATGATGCAGACGCAGATAACTAGGATCGGTATTTCGATGCATCGTTGATCCAGTGAGCAGTTCTGAGTTTGTTGGTGAGCCTCATTGCATTCCGGAGGATCCATTTCATTATTTTTTAGTTTAGTTCATTAGGATGTTGTGGGGTTTGTCCCAACATCCATCTCAGTTGTTATTAGAGGCTTCATAGACAGTCAGATGTTAGTTTTTTAGTCTTTCCATTGTCATTATTCCATGTTGAGATTTGAGTTTGCCTTAATGGCCAATTGAATATCCCTTTATAACACTCCAGTTTATTATATGAACTTATCTTTGTTAAGTTTAAGTTTTTCGCTGAGTTAAGTAAGCCAGGCCAATGGTTCGCTTGGGGCTAGCAATGGTCTTCGAGTGCCAGTCCCACCCAGGGTGTAGCTCGGAGAGTGACAACTTTTTTCTCAAAAAACTTTATGAGGACCTCCATAATGAGTTGGGAAACCTTTACGTATACTCACACCATTTTTTTAACACTCATTTTCGCATTTATAAGCCATTTTTTAAGAACCGCACAAATTCCCTAATTTTTCGTGTGTATTATCAAATGAATCTGGCGCCCGGAGTATACTAACTTTTTTTTCAATAAACTTATGAGGACATCCGTAATAAGTTGGGGAACCTTTACGTATACTCACACTATTTTTTTAATGACCATTTCCGCACTTTCAAGTCCTTTTTGACGAATCACCCAAATTTCCTGATTTTTCATGTGTATTAGCACATGGATCTGGCGCCCGGAGCAACCAAAACTTTTTTCTCAAAAAACTTTGTGAGGACCTCTGTAATGAGTTGGGTAACATTTACGTATACTCACACCATTTATTTTAATGCTTATTTTTGCATTTACAAGCTATTTTTTAAGAATCGCCCAAATTCCCTGATTTTTAGTGTGCATTAGCCCATGTATCAGGCGCCTAGAGCACCCAATTTTTTTTTCTCAAAACAATTTATGAGAACCTCTGTGATGAGCTGGGGAATCTTCACGTATACTCACACTATTTTTAAACGCCCATTTCTGCATTTACAAGCACTTTTTAAGAACCGCTCAAATTCTTTGATTTTTCGTGTGTATTAGACTATGGATCTGGCACCCGGAGCACCCAATTTTTTTTTCTCAAAAAACTTTATGAGGACCTCTGTAATGAATTGGGGAACCTGCACATTTGCTCACACCATTTTTAACGCACATTTTCCCATTTACAAGCCCTTTTTTAAGAATCACCCAAATTTCTTGATTTTTTCGTGTGTATTAATCCATGGATTTGGCACCCTTAGCACCCAAAAAAAAAATCTCAAAAAACTTCATGAGGACCTCCGTAATGAGTTGGGAACCTTAACGTATACTCAGACCATTTTCTTAATCCCCATTTCCGCATTTATAAGGCTTTTTTTAATAATCGCCCAAGTTCCCTAATTCTTCGTGTGTATTATCCCATTGATCTAGCGCCCTGCCATTATTATTTTCTCAAAAACATTATAAGGACCTCCGTAATGAATTGGGGAACCGTCACGTATACTCACACTATTTTAAACGCCTATTTTCAAATTTACAAACCCTTTATTAAAAACCGCACAAATTCCCTTATTGTTTGTGTGTATTAGCCTTTGGATCTGGCGCCCGGAGCACCCCAATTCTTTTTCTCAAAAGACTTTATGAGGTACTCCGTAATGAGTTGGGGAACCTTCACGTATACTCACACTATTTTTTTAACGTCATTTTCGTATTTACAAGCCCTTTTTGACGAATCACTCAAATTTCCCAATTTTTGTGTGTATTAGCCCATGGATCTGGTGCCCAGATCACCCAAAAAAAATTCTCAAAAAACTTAATGAGGACCTACGTAATGAGTTGGAAACCTTCACGTATACTCACACCATTTTTTAACGCCCATTTCCGCATTTACTAGTCCTTTTTGACAAATCACCCAAATTCCCTGTTTTTCGTGTGTATTAGCCTATTGATCTGGCGCCCTGAGCACCCATAAATTTTTTCTCAAAAAACTTTATGAGGACCTCCGTAATGAATAGGGGAACCTCCACGTATACTCACATCATTTTTAACGCCTATTGTCGAATTTACAAGCCCTTTTTTGAAAATCGCTCAAATTCCCTAACTTTTCATATGTATTATCCTATTGATTTGGTGCCCGGAGCACCCAATTTTTTTTTCTCAAAAGACTTTATGAGAACCTCTGTAATTAGTAAGAGAAACTTTCACGTATACTCACACCATTTTTTTAACGCTTATTTTCGCATTTACAAGCCTTTTTTGATGAATTGCCCTAATTCTCTAATTTTTTTTGTGTATTAGCCCATGTATCTGGCGCCTGAAAATCCCAAAAAAAAATTCTCAAAAAACTTTAGGAGGACTCTGTAATGATTTGGGGAACCGTCACGTATACTCACACAATTGTTTAACGCCATTTCTATATTTAGAAGCCCTCTTTGATGAATTGCCTAAATTTTTCGATTTTTCGTGTGTATTAGCCCATGGATCTGGACCCCGAAGCACCCATAATTTTTTTCTCAAAAAAAATTATGAGCACCTCTATAATGAGTTAGTGAATGTTCACGTATACTTACACCATTTTTTTTAACATCAATGTTCACATTTACAAGTCCATTTTTAAGACCTACCCAAATTCCCTGATTTTTCCTATGTATTAGCCCATGGATCTGGCGCCTGAACCATCCAAAATGTTATTCCCAAAAAACTTTATGACGACATCCGTAATAAGTTGAGGAACCTTCACATATACTCACACCATTTTTTTAATTGTCATTTCCGCATTTACAAGCCTTTTTTGACAAATCACCCATATTTCATGATTTTTCGTGTGTATCAACACATGGAATTGGCACCCGAAGCACCAAAAAAAATTTTCACGGACCTGACAACCGGCGCACCCTAAAAAAATTTCTAGAAAAACTTTATGAGGACCTCCATAATGAGTTAGCGAACCTGCACGTACACTCACACTATTTTTAACACTCATTTTTGCTTTTTACAAGCCTTTTTTTAAGAACCGCCCAAATTCTCCAATTTTTCATGTCTATTAACTAATGGATCTAGCGCCCGAAGCATCAAAATTATTTTTATCAAAAAACTTTATGAGGACCTCAGTAATGAGTTAGGAAACCTTCACGTATACTCACATTATTTTTTTAACACCCATTTTCGCATTTACAAACTATTTTTTAAGAAACTCCCAAATTCCCAATTTTTCACGTGTATTAGCTCATGGATCTGGCGCCAAGAGCACCAAAAACTTTTTTCTCAAAAAACATTATGAGGCCCTTCGTAATGAGTTGGGGAACCTTCGCATATATTCACACCATTTTAACGCTCATTTTCTTATTTACAAGCGTTTTTTAAGAACTGCCCAAATTTTTCGATTTTTATGTATTTTTTAGCCAATAGATCTGGCGCCTAGAGCACCCAAAAAAAATTTATGAGGACCCTCAAAATGACTTGGGAACCGGAAATTTTACTCAAACCATTTTTTTAACGCCCATTTTCGAATTTACAAACCCTTTTTAAATAAACCGCCGAAATTCCCCGATTTTTCATCTGTATTAGCCCATGGATCTGGCGTTTGGAGCACCAAAATTTTTCTCAAAAAACTTTATGAGGAGCTCTGTAATGAGTTGGAAAATCGTCACGTATACTCACACCATTTATTTAACGCTCATTTCCACTCTTATAAACCCTTTTTGACGAATATCCCAAACTCTTCAATTTTTCGTGTGTATTAACCCATGGATCTGGCTTTCGGAGCACCCAAAATTTCTTTCTCAAAAAACTTTATGAGGACCTTCATAATGAGTCGGGGAACCTTCACATATACGCATACCATTTCTTTAATGTCCAATTATAAATTTACAAGCCCATTTTTAAGAACGACCAAATTCTTGATTTTTCCTGTGTATTAGCCCATGGATCTAGCGCTCGGAGAATCCAAAATTATTTTCTCAAACGAATTTAGGAGGTCCTTTGTAATGAATTGGAGAACCTTCACGTATACTCACACCATTTTTTAACGTCCATTTCCTAATTTCCAAGCCCTTTTTGACAAATCACCTAACTTTACCATTTTTTTGTTTGTATTAGCCCATTGATATAGCGCCAAAAGCACCCAATAAAAGGTTCTCAAAATCTTTATGAGGACTTCCGTAATGAGTTGGGGAACCTTCACGTATACTCACACCATTTTTAACGCTCATTTTTGCATTTACAAGCCCTTTTGTAAGAACTGCTAATATTTCTCAATTTTTCATGTGTATTAACCCATGGATCTGGCACCCGAAGCATCCAATATATTTTTCTCAAAAATCTTTATGAGAACCATCATAATGAGTTGGGGAACCTTCACGTATACTAACACCATTTTTTAACGCTTATTTTTGCATTTACAGTCCCTTTTTTAAGAACCGCCCAAATACCTCAATTTTTCGTGTGTTAAATAGCTCATGGATCTGGCGACCGGAGCATCCAAAAAAATTTTCTCAAAAAACTTTATGAGGACCTCCGTAATGAGTTGGGAAACCTTCACATATACTCACACAATTTTAATGCCTATTTCCGCATTTGCCAAGAATTTTTGACGAATCACCTAAATTTCTCAATTTTTTGTGTGTATTGGCCCATAGATCTGCCACCCGAAGTATCCTAAAAAAATTCTCAAAAAAAATTATGAGGACCTCCGTAATGAGTTGGGAATTTTCACGTATACTCCTACTAATTTTTTAACGCTCATTTCCGTATTTACAAACACTTTTTGACGAATAGCTCATATTCCCCAATTTTTCATGTGTATTATTTGCGCATGGATCTGGCGCCCGAAGCACCCAAAAAAAAATTCTCAAAAATTTTTATGAAGACCTCCGTAATGAATTGGGGAACCTTCACATATAGTCACACCATTCTTTTAACGCTCATTTTTGTATTTACAAGCCCTTTTAAGAACCACCCAAATTTCCAATTTTTCGTGTGTATTAACCATAGATATAGGGCCTAGAGCACCCAAAAAAAAATTCTCAAAAACCCTATTAGGACCTCCGTAATGAATTGGGGAACCTTCATATATACTCACACCATTTTTTAACGTCTATTTCCGCTTTAATTAGCCTTTTTTGACAAATAGCCCAAATTCCCCAATTTTTCGTGTGTATTAATTCATGGATCTAGCGCCCAGAGCACTCAAAAAAAAATTCTCAAAAAATTTATGAGGACCTCTGTAATGAGTTGAGAACCTTCACGTATACTCACACCATTTTTTAACGCATATTTATGCATTTACAAGCCCTTTTTCAAGAACAACCAAATTTTCAAATTTTTCGTGTGTATTAGCCAATAAATTTGGCGTCAGGAGCACCCAAAAAAAAATTCTCAAAAAACTTTATGAGGACCTATTTAATGAGTTGGGGAACCTTCACATATACTCACACCATAATTTAAATTCTTATTTCCGCATTTACAAACCCTTTTTGACGAATCGCCTAAGTTCCCCATGGATCTGGCCTCGATGCACCCAAAAAAAATTTCTCAAAAAACTTTTTAAGGACTTATGTAATGAGTTGGTAAACCTTAACGTATACTCACACCATTTTTTTAACTCTCATTTCCGCATTTACATGCCATTGTGACGAATCGCTCAAATTTTCCAAAAAACTTTATGAGTACCTCTGTAATGAGTTGGGGACTAGTCATGTATACTCACAACATTTATTAACACCTATTTCCGCATTTACTAGCCTTTTTTTATGAATCGCCAAAATTCCTCAATTTTTTGTATTTATTAGCCTATGGATCTGGCACCTGGAGCACTCCAATTTTTTTCTCAAAAAACTTCATGGGAACCCTCATCATGATTTGGGAACCTTTACGTATACTTAGTCCATTTTTTTAACCCCCATTATCGTATTTAAAAGCCTTTGTTTAAGAACCACCCAAATTCTCCAATTTTCGTGTGTATTTGCCAATTGATTTGGCACCCAGAGAATTCAAAAAAAAAATTCAAAAAACTTTATGAGAACCTCCGTAATGAGTTAGTGAACCTTCACGTATACTCACACTATTTCGTTAATACACATTTTTGCATTTACAAGCACTTTTTTAAGAACCGCTCAAATTTCTCGATTTTTTGTGTGTTCCCATTGATCTGGCTCCCAAAGCAACCAAAAAAAAATTATCAAAAAACTTTATGAAGACCTCCGTAATAAGTGGGGAACCTTCACGTATATTCAAACCATTTTTTTAAACCCCATTTCCACATTTACAAGCTTTTTTTGACGAATCGCCCAAATTCCCCAATTTTTCGTATTTAATAGCCTATGGATCTGGCAGCCCGAAACACCCCAAATTGTTTCGCAAAAAACTTTATGGGAACCTTCATCATGAGTTGGGTAACCTTCACGTATACATAGACCATTTTTTTAGCGCCAATTATTGTATTTAAAAGACTTTTTTAAAAAATCGCCAAAATTCTCCAATTTTTCGTGTGTATTAGCCCATGGATCTGGCGCCCGGCGGATCCAAATAAAAAATTCTCAAAAAACTTTATGAGGACCGCTGTAACGAGTTGGGGAACCTTCACATATACTCACACCATTTTCTTAACGCCTATTTCCGCATTCACCAGCCCATTTTGACAAATCACCCAAATTTGCCGATTTTTTGTGTGTATTAGCCCATGGATCTGCCACCCGGAGCACCCTAAAATATTTCTCAAAAAACTTTATGGGGACCTCCGTAATGAGTTGAGGAACCTTCATGTATACTCACACTATTTTTTTAACGCTCATTTTCGCATTTACAAGTTCTTTTTTAAGAACCGCACAAATTTCCTAATTTTTTGTGTGTATTATCTCATTGATCTGGCTCCCCAAGCAACTAAAACAATTTTCTCAAAAAACATTATAAAGACCTCCATATTGAGTTGGGTAACCTTCACGTATACTCACACCATTTTTTAATGTTATTTCCACATTTACAAACCTTTTTTGACGAATCGCCTAAATTCCCTTATTTTTCGTGTGTATTAACCCATGAATATACCATTCGGAGCACCCTAAAAAAATTTCTAGAAAAATATTATGAGGATCTCCGTAGTGAGTTAGAGAACATTCACGTATACTTACGTCATTTTTAACACTCATTTTCGCATTTACAAACCCTGTTTCAAGAACCGACCAAATTTCCTAATTTTTCGTGTGTATTATCCCATACTTTATGAGAATCTCTGTACTGAGTTGGGGAACCGCCATGTATACTCAGACCATTTTTTAACGTTTATTTTCGCAATTACAAGACGCTTTTTAAGAACCTCCCAAATTTCCCGGTTTTTCGTGTGTAATAGCCCATGGATACGGCGCCTGGAGCACCCAAAATCTTTTTCTCAAAAAACTTTATGAGGACCTCCGTAATGAGTTGGGGAACCTTCACGTATACTCACGCCATTTTTTAACGTGCATTTTCGCTTTTACAAGGCCTTTTTTAAGAACCACCCAAATTCTTCAATTTTTCGTGTGTATTAGAACATGGATGTGGCGCCCGAGCACCCAAAAAAAATTCACAAAAAACTTTATGAGGACCTTCATAATGAGTTGAGCAATTTTCAAGTATACACCTACCATTTTTTTAACTCTCATTTCCGCATTTACAAGTCCTTTTTGACAAATCGCTCATATTCCATGATTTTTCGTGTGTATTATTAGCGCATGGATCTGGCACGCGGAGCACCATAATTTTTTTCTCAAAACACTTTATGAAGACCTCCGTAATGAGTTGGGGAACCTTCACGTATAGTCACATCATTCTTTTAATGCCCATTTTCGCATTTACAAGCCATTTTTAAGAACCGCCAAAAAACAATTTCTCAAAAACCTTATGAGGACCTCCGTAATAAGTTGGGGAACCTTCATATATACTCACACCATTTTTTAACATCCATTTCCGCATTTATAAGCCCTTATTGACGAATCGCCCAAATTCCTAAATTTTTCGTGTGTATTAACATGGATCTGGCGCCGAATCACTCAAAAAAATTATGCGGACCTCTATAATGAGTTGGGAACCTTCACATATACTCACACCATTTTTTTAACGCATATTTATACATTTACAAGACCTTTTTTAAGAACCGCCCAAATTTATCAATTTCTCGTGAGTATTTGCCAATGAATTTCGCGCTAAAAGCACTACAAAAAAATTTCTCAAAATTTTTTATGAGAACCTACGTAATGAGTTGGGAAACCTTCACGTATACTCACATCATAATTTTAACGCTCATTTCCGCATTTACAAGATCATTTGACAAAGCACCTAAATTCCCAAATTTTTCATGTGTATTAGCCAATTGATCGGGCACCCGATGCACCTAAAAAAAATTCTCAAAAAACTTTATGAGGTCCTATGTAATGAGTTGGGTAACCTTCACGTATACTCACATAATTTTTTTAACTCTCATTTCCGCATTGACATGCCCTTGTGACGAATCGCACAATTTTTCTGATTTTTCGTGTGTGAAGCCCATGGATCTGGCGCCCGGATCACCCAAAAAAAATCTTAAATTACTTTATGAGGACCTCCGTCATGAGTTTGGGACCCGTCACGTATACTCACAGTATATATTAACACTCATTTCCGTATTTACAAGCCTTTTTGACGAATCGCTCAAATTCCCCAATTTTTCGTGTTTATTAGCCTATGGATCTGACGCCTGGAGCACCCCAAATTTTTTCTCAAAAAACTTTATGCAAACCTTCATCATGAGTTGGGGAACCTTCACGTTGACTTAGACCATTTTTTTAACACCCATTATCGTATTTAAAATCCTTATTTTTAAGAACCGCCCAAATTCTCCAATTTTTCGTGCGTATTAGCCCATGGATTGGGGCCTAGAGAATCCGAAAAAAAAATCTCAGAAAACTTTATGAGGACATCCTAATGAGTTGGAGAACCTTCATATATACTCACACTATTTTTTAACGTCCATTTCCGCATTTACCATCCCTTTTTGATGAATTGCCCAAATTTCATGATTTTTCGTACGTATTAGCCCATGGATCTGCCACCCGGAGCACCCTAAAAAAAATTTCAAAAAACTTTATGAGGACCTATGTAATGAGATGGGGAACCTTCACGTATACTCACACTATATTTTTAATGCGCATTTTCGCATTTACCAGCCCTTTTTTAAGAACTGTCCAAATTTCCTGATTTTTCATGTATATTACCATTGATCTAACTCCCGAAGCAACCAAAAAAGAATTCTCAAAAAACTTTATGAATAACTCTGTAATGAGTTGGGGAACCATCACGTATACTCACACCATTTTTTAACGATCATTTTCGCATTTACAAGCCCTTTTTGACGAATCGCCCAAATTCCCTTATTTTTCGTGTGTATTAACCCATGGATCTATCACCCGGAGCACCCTAAAAAAATTCTAGAAAAAAAATATGAGGACCTCTGTAATGAGTTGAGGAACTTTCACATATACTCACACTATTTTTTTAACACCCATTTTCGCTTTTTCAAGACCTTTATTAAGGACCGCCCAAATTGCTCGATTTTTCATGTGTATTAGCTCATGGATCTTACGCCCAGAGCACACTAAATTTTTTTCTAGAAAAACTTTATGATGACATCCGTAATAAGTTGCGAAACCCTCACGTATACTCACACCATTTTTTTATCATCCATTCTCGCTTTCACAAGCACTTTTTTAAGAACCGCCCAAATTTCCCAATTTTTCATGTGTAATAGCCCATTAAACTGGCGCCCGGAGCACCAAAAAAAAGCTTCTCAAAAAATTTTATGAGGACCTCCGTAGTGAGTTGGGAACCTTCACGTATACTTACACCATTTTTAATGCCAATTTTTGCATTTACAAGCACTGTTTTAAGAATCGCCCGAATTTCCTAATTTTTCATGTGTATTAGCCCATGGATATGGCGCCGGAGCACCCAAAATTATTTTCTCAAAAAATATTATAAGACCTCCGTAATGAGTTGGGGAACCTGTACGAATACTCAAACCATTTTTTAAACCCCCATTTTCGCATTTACAAGCCATTTTTGACGAACCGCCCAAAATCCCCAATTTTTTGAGTGTATTAGCCTACGGATCTGGCTTCGGAGAACCCAAAAAAAATTATCGTGAGGACCTCCATAATGAGTCAGTGAACCTTCACGCATACTCACAATATTTTTTTTAACGCTCAACTTTGCATTTACAAGACCTTTATAAAGAATCGCTCAAATTTCCCAATTTCTCGTGTGTATTATCACATGGATCTGGCACACAAAGCACCCAAAATTGTTTTCTCAAAAAAATTTAAGAATACCTTAGTAATAAGTTGGGGAACCTTCACGTATACTCACACAATTTCTTTAACGCCTATTTTCGCATTTACGAGCTCTTTTTGACGAATCACATAAATTCCCCAAATTTTCGTGTACGAGCCCAGGGATGCGGCGCTAGGAGCACGCTAAAGAAATTTCTAAAAAAACTTAATGAGGACCTTCGTAATGTGTAGGGGAACCTTCACGAATACTCGCACCATTTTTTAATGCCCATTTTTGCATTTATACAATACTTTTTTTAAGAACCGCCCAAATTCCCTGATTTTTCGTATGTATTAGCCCACTGATCTGGCGCTCGGAGCACCCTAATTTTTTTCTAAAAAAACTTTATGAGGACATATGTAATGAGTTGGGGCACCTTCACGTATACTTACATCATTTTTTAAAGCCCATTTTTACCTTTACAAGCAATATTTTAAGAACCGCCCAAATTATTCGATTTTTCATGTGTTTTAGCTCATGGATCTGGCGCCCAGAGCACCCAAATTTTTTTTCTAAAATTTTTTTATGAGGACCTCCGAAATGAATTGGGAAACGTTGATGTATACTCACACCATTTCTTAACGTCATTTTTGACAAATCGCCCAAATTCCCCAATTTTTCGTGTTTATTATACTATGGATCTGGCGCACATAACACCCAAAAAAAATTCAAAAAACTTTATGAGGACCTCCGTAATGAGTTAGGGAACCTTCACCTTTACTCACACCATTTTTTAGCTCCCATTTTTGCATTTAAGACCTTTTTTAAGAACCGCCCAAATTTCTTGATTTTTCGTGTGTATTATTAGCTCATGGATCAGGCGCCCGGAGCACTTTTTTCTCAAAAACGTTTTTGAGGAGCTCTGTAATTTGTTAGGAAACCTTCACGCATCTTATTGACGAACCGCCCAAATTTCCTGATTTTTCATGTGTGCATTAGCTCATTGATCTGGCACCCAGTGCTCCCAAGAAAAGTTTCTCAACAAACTTTATGAGGACCTCCGTAATGAGTTGGGAAACTTTCACGTATACTCACACCATTTTTTAACGCTCATTTTCACATTTACAATCCCTGTTTTACGAATAGCTCAAATTCTCCAATTTTTCGTATGTATTAGACCATGAATCTAGCGCCTTGAGCACCTAAAAAACTTTATGAGAACCTCCGTAATGAGTTGGGGAACCTTCGAGTTTGCTCAGAACACTTTTTTAACGCCCATTTTTGGTTTTGAAAGACCTGTTTTAAGAACCGCCCAAATTAACCCATGAATTTGGCACACGGAGAATCCAAAAAAAAAAATTCAAAAAAACTTTATGAGGACCTCCATAATTAGTTGGAGAACCTTCACTATACTCACACCATTTTTTAACGCCCATTTCCACATTTACAAGCCCTTTTTAACAAATCACCCAAATTCTTCAATTTTTCGTGTGTAATGCCCATAGATCTGGCGCCTGGAGCACCCAAAAAAAAATTCTCAAAAAACTTTATGAGGACCTCTGTACTGAGTTAGGGAACCTCCACGTATACTCAGACCATTTTTTAACGCTCATTTTCGCAATTACAAGTCATTTTATAAGAACCGCCCAAATTTCCCAATTTTTCGTATGTGCCCATGGAGCCTGCGCCCGAAGCACCCAAAAAAAAATTCTCAAAAAACTTTATGAAGACCTCCATAATGAGTTGGGGAACCTTCACGTATACTCTAACTATTTTTTTAACGCACATTTTTGCATTTACAAGCCCTTTTTTAAAAATCCCCTAAATTCTACATTTTTTTGTGTGTATTAGCCCATGGAACTGGCGCCCGAGCACCCAAAAAAAATTATGAAGACCTACGTAATGAGTTGGGGAATTTTCACGTATACTCCTACCATTTTTTTAACGCTCATTTCCGCATATGTAAGTTCTTTTTAACGAATCGCTCATCTTCACCGATTTTTCGTGTGTATTATTAGCGCATGGAACTGGTGCCCGGAGCACCCAAAAAAAAATTCAAAAATTTTTATTAAGACCTACGTAATGAGTTGGGGTACCTTCACATATAGTCACATCATTCTTTTAACGCTCATTTTCGCATTTACAACCCCTTTTTAATAACCGCCTAAATTTCCTGACTTTTCGTATGTATTAGCCCATTGATCTAGCACCCGAAGTACCCAAAACAAATTTCTCAAAAACCTTATGAGGGCCTCTGTAATGAGTTGGGGAACCTTCATATATACTCACACCATTTTTTTAACGCCTATTTATGCATTTACAAGCCCTTTTTCAAGAATCGTCCAAATTTTCTGATTTTTCGTGTGTTAGCCAATGAATTTGGCGCCAGGAGCACCCAAAAAAAATCTCAAAATATTTACGAGGACATACGTAATGAGTTGGAGAACCTTCACATATACTCACACCATAATTTTAACGCTCATTTTCGCATTTACAAGCCCTTTTTGACGAACCACCTAAATTCTCCTATTTTTCGTGTGTATTAGCCCATAAATATGGCGCCCGGTGCACCCAAAAAAAAATCTCAAAAACTTTATGAGGACCTATGCAATGAGTCGGGGAACCTTCACGTATACTCACACCATTTTTTTAATTCTCATTTCTGCATTTACATGCCCTTGTAACGAATCGCTCAAATTTCTCGATTTTTCGTGTGTATTAGCCCATTGATCTGGCTCCCGGAGCACCCAAAAATAATTTCTCAAAAAATCTATTAGGACCTTCGTAATGAGTTGGGAAACATTCACGTATACTCAGATCATTTTTTTAACGCTCATTTCCGTATTTACAAGCCCTTTTTGACGAGTTGCCCCCGATTTTTCGTGTGTATCAATGTGATAAAAAAAAATACATCGTAAAATATTAGTCAAAATTTTTATAGTTTGACTCTAAAAAAGGAATTATGACAATTAAAGGTGGACGGAGATAGTATGATATTTAGATTATTTTTAGAAGTATTTATTCTTAAGTATATATGGGGTAACAATATAGGTTTAACATAATATATCAGTAATTAAACGTTGAAACAGTTAATACTTTTGAAAGTTTGTGAATATACATGAGCAAGAGTAAAATTATTATGAATATTTTCAAGTAATTAAATGAAAAAAAAAGAGATATAATGCAAATTTAGCTATTTGTTTGAATGGCCTTAAATCCATATATTGTTCTAGAACAAGGAAAATGGAAAAAAAAAATTATGATTAGTAATGAATTTGGACCAAATTTGCCAAAAGAAAGGCTACATCCAAGAAAAAACCTAATAAGAATAGTTGGAAATGTAATGAAAAAGTTTTTCTTCCTATCTCTATCAATTTCCACTACTTGAAGTCAATACACACTATTTGTTTGTGCTCTACCTTTCTAGAAACAAGAAATTAGTCTAAGTTTGAGCAGTAATTCCTCCGTCTCATTTTGACTATCGATTTAACTTTAAAATATGAAACTGAGGATCGAAAGTAGCGTCAAAGTACCATAAAGGGTTAATCTGATACCCTCTCATTGAAAAAATTACGCTAGATATGTATATATGTAAGGTCAAAAGAAGAATTATGTATAGATAATACATGTTAAACCTCCTAGTTTCTTCTATGTTTACCTCTTTATATTTTCAACTCCTTAATAAAATTTGCAGTTCCATCACACTCTAGTGGGCCTCGAGAGAGGGGGGAGGAGATAGAGGGGAAAAACACGGGATAGAGGGTGGTGGTAGGTTGGGGTAGTAGGATGGCGTGTTAGATGATAGGAAGGAGACAATTGATAAATCACTTGTGAAATTTGTTTTCTCTACTTTTACTTAGATAATCATCTTTGGTGATTTTCAAAGAATATCTTGTGCAAGAAAAGATGCTTCTAAAAACATTTCGACTAACCAAACATGAAAATATTGAAAGAAAGAATATTCAAAAATGTTTCCCCTTCATACCAAACACATTCTTAGAGTGTAAAATAAGGTTAAAGTAAGTTGGACGAATTTAAAAAACACACACAATATTTATACTAAACCAATGAGTGTTGCCTTGAAATAAAATAAAAGGCACATTGGAGCTACTTCTACATAAGTACTTATTTGTTTAATGTTATTAAGAAAGGAAATTATTGTCACACAACAAAATTCATCATGAATTGAACATTCAGTATCGACGGATTGAGTTGCAAAAGGGCCGCTTGCTCAATATTATTTATTTAAAGGAAAAGAGTTTAATATATTCGTTAATTTTATCATTTAGAGTTGATATACTCCTCATTATGAGAGTGATTCACGTATATTCTTATCGCTATACAAATGGCTCACATATACTTTTACCGTTGCAAAAGAAGCTCACATATACCCTTCATCTAACAAAAGTGAAAAATTCGTTTTAGATTTATTTTTTTTACTTTAATTTTTTTTTTAAAATCTTGTAGTGTATATATATGATTCTTCTAACAAAGGTTCAAGTATATTTTGATCTTTTTTCATACAAAAAATTAATTTTTAACTTCTTTGATTATCATTATTCGAGTTTCTTTTTCTTTGTTTTTTCTTTCATTGTTTAGTGTAAAGAAAAAAAATTAAAATTATTTTTTTACAGCTATATTGTAATTTAGTTTTTGTATTTGTAAAAATATAATAAAAAATAAAGCATTTATAATAAATTTTACAAAAAATTAGTGAAGTATAAATAAATTTGACCATCAAAATAATAAATTTAGATTAGTCATTGAAACAAAATAGTCAAGAAAAAATACATTTGATAAGGATCAAATATATCCATATGGATTAAATTAAAAAATTAAACTAATATTAATTTTTTCATTTCCGTTAGAGTAAAAGAATATATGTGAATCATTTATATAACAATAAGAATATTTATGAGTCACTTTCATAACAAGATTAATTCAACTCTAATGACAAAATTGAGAGATATACCATTTTTCCTTCAAAATAAGAAGAAGAAATCTATAAGCAAAAATAAAAGGCGAAAATGTTTTTTTTTTCGAAAAAATCTTCATTGAGCTTGTCGACTGCCATCACCTACTTGATAGAAATATTACTCCATGTATCCCAATTTATATAACATTTTTTAGATTTCGAAATTCAAACAAATCTATCGATCGATAATTTTTCATATATAACATCTTTTAAAATTCAAAATTCAAACAAATCTATCTTTAACAGATAATTTTTCATACAACTGTTAATTATTGTACGTAATTTATACGTATATAAATTTCATTTCAAAAAATTTAAAAATTTCAATGCGTAAATTTCCAGGAGTAATAATGATTTACAGTAATTCAATCATATTTGTTAGGAAATAATATTAAATTTCAGTCAACTTTAAAATCAACACAAATAAATAGAAGACAAGAGTAGCTTAATCAAAACAAACGATGTTAAATATAGTTAACAGGATCCAGGTGGATTCGAACCACCGTCCTCTCAATTGCATACGCATTGAGCGCTCCTCCAGAGGCCGAGCTCTTGGATCCATCCATCCAGTAATCAAAATTTCAACCAAGTTCTTATCACCATCTTTAATATTTTTTCAAAATGGAGTGGACTCATAAAAAATTATTAACAAAATATAAAATACTGTGCTTTAAATCCTCATCAACAACGATACAAAGATAATGTTATAATTACCATTAAACAATTGTGAGACTTTACCCAACTATAATCAAGGTTGCCTAGTATAATAGGTTACCTCGTGACTATGTTCTACATATATTAGGTATTTCGAATATTAGGATTATAACATGTTTGAAAAGAAAATTGGGTAAAAGAAACAGTTCTCCTACAATTGAACAGTAAAATTCACAAAAATCATACAAATTAAATAATTTAGTTAGAATTCTTATGTGGCAAGTCTATGAACTTACTTTTTGGGTGTATGTACCAAGTGAATGTTCGTGAGTTTAAAAGAATAAAATACAGAAAAATAAGCATTTTATACTATAAAGCTATCTTAACCACACAGCAACAGCAACAAAAACAAAAACAAAAAACTAAAAACAAATATTACCTACTGGATGTAATATATATGATGAGTATATATTATACTTCCCCTTTTGCTCAAGAGAAAAATTATACTTCCCCTTTTGCTCAAGAAAGAATGTGACCAACAGTGAATTAATTAGTGACACAACTGAATAATAAGCATAACAACCTACAAATGAACATTACAGAACACATTACCTCAACAGACGATCCAGTAATCTAAATATATCAGATGACAATATTTCCTTGTCGTAAACCTTCAGTGAAGAGAAATCTTAACTTGCACAATATACATAGCACAAGACGGCAAATATCCCAACTATTCTGCCTACACAACAGCAACTTCTCAAATAAGGCTTAATAATTAGTTGTAACCATACTCCGTCACAGATGGCCTGCTTCAAAAACGTACACATAGTTTGAACAAATAGATTAAGGACAACAATAAAATAGTAGATCCCCCTCCTCATGCAGGAAGGACTGATCTTACTTTCTCTGAGAAACAGCATAGAAAATGTATACAACTTTGTATGACAGTACCAAGATTCACTTATGAACTGAATCACAGACAGCCACAGCAACTCAGTCAAGGAACACTGGGAGCTGTCAAGCAAGTTTCAATAGTCATCCCAACACTCGCAAGATGTCAGCTAATCCAACAGACATCCTAACAGAACAAAACAGCTGACAATTGGGTGTGCACCGTGTATTCCAAGTGAAGATGGTCCAGGTAAAGAGTTGAGAAGTTCTACATCATATTTGATTTCAGCAGTACTATGATAGATCATAGCAAACAGGAAATTCCAAGTGAGTAGTCTAGGAAAAAAGTCCAAAAAGTACAACATGATAATTGATTTCAGCATGGAGCAGATCCATTGCAGTATACCACGGCAACATCCAGGTCAATCAATGTTTACTTTGAGACAAAAAGCTTAAACTCTCCAGTATGCAGAGAGAACCAACCAGCTGAGGAACAACCATCGTCCGAAAGTATCTCAAGCCATGAACTTACTGAATCATACCACAATATACATTCACCCTCTAGGATTACAGAATGAGCTCAACAAAAGACTCAACTGAAATCCACTATTATAAATTATTACATCAACAAGAAAAAAATGCAAAGATAGTTCCGCTGCCATTAAATAATAAGTAATTATGTCTTAAAATTTTCGCAATGACGATAAATAAATAACAAGCAATCATGTACAGAGATTCCTTTTGCATTAGTGATGGATATTGATTAACTACTGTTGATTTAACAGACTTAACAAAGATATTGAAAATGAATGTATCATCAAGTTATAATCAAGTCTCATTTAATAGCGCCCAATTCATTAGTTGCACGCATATACGATCATAAAAGGGAGATCAGTATCTCAAAACCGAATTTTTCAGATCGTCAAAATGGCAAAACCTCACTTGGAAAACTAGTTAATTCATTCCAGATATAAATAAGCTACAGATGTTGGTTAATTACTATACGCAAACGGAGAAATTATCTTATATTTTGTGAAGTAGATTTTAATTAAACTGTTCCAATATTCAAAATAAATCATTTTGCCTTGTAATAAATAAATCAATAGTTACAAGTAGATTGAATAATTTTTACATGTCGTTAACAATATTGTTACCTGTATTCAGAGACAATTAAAGATTTTACGGACTACTATTGGCAAGGCTTATTTACTCATGGAAAGAACATATGCTATGAAAGTTAAGTGTCAAAGTTAGTGAAAGGAATTCGTAAGTGTACCTTTGGTAGGAGTGTGGAGCTGAATAATCCTAGAATTCGCCTGTCCATTGTTGCATTAAGAGTGCATGATATACCTATCCCTTGAAAAGGTACAGCGCTGCTATAACTTTGTAGATAACAAAACCATCGTTCGGGTTCGGGGACTTAAACGCCAAATTTGATGAGACGTTTATCTGAGTAGATCTTGCAGACAATTCTAGAAAACAAAGAAGGGAGGCCAAAGACAAGACACAGAGAGGAGAGTCGGGCAAAAAACCCCGTACCATCTCCCCTCCAAACACAAAAATCGCATCTTTATTAGGTTTTGTGACCTGCCATGCGAGCGCACCCGGCATGGCAAAGGCCGGTAAACAACAATAAAGAACCTCACATATCCTCTCTTTTCTCTACGATCTCATTATTTCCTCGTACATATGCATGCATATGAGAAAAACTAAAGCAAATTTTCATAATTAAGCTGAGAATAGACAACAAATTTAACTATGATAACCTTATCTAACAACCTCAAGCTTGCCAATTATCACCCCTCGAGATCTAGCATAAATAGAACACCAGTGATATCCGATTGCACCGAGCTCTACAAATATACGGTAAAATCACCCGATTGAAACGATAATGACCTACAACAACCAGAAATACACAATAGATGTCAATAAACAGAATTAGATCCAAAATTCTAGATAAATACAGATACAATAAGCATAGCAGCTCACCGACAAAACTATATCCGCGAACAACGAAGCCTCCGCCAATTGAAGGTAAAAAAATAATCTCAGATAACCACGAGCACGCCTTGTAAAGATTGAAAACACTCCGAACAACGGATCTGAAGTTTATAGATCTCAATCTCGTAACAAATCCATCAGATCTATCCACTCTTCATCTAGCCAACGGCATCACCAATGGTCCATGGTCCGAGCAATATTCATACCGACAAAACTCAGAAATGATAGATCGGCAAACGATCTAAACAAGTCTGAATTCATAACCATTTCGCAGGGAATCGATGTCCGATACAAGTCGAAACCATACTCAAACTGTAGATCGGCGAACGATCTACACGAATCTGCATACCGATTCAGAGGAAGAGAAATGACGATGAGCAGATCTGAAGATGAAAGATATTCCGGGAAGAGGAGAGAAGATGAAACTGGAATGCAAGTTGATGAGGAAATGATGCGTTGTTTTATAACGGGGTTAGGATGATCGGACGGTTGAGATTGAATGAACTGATTGATGATGAACGGTTGAGATGCGTTGACTGTGTCGTAGAGCTAAAGGTTGGCGATGAGTAAATTACGGAAATATCTATGAGGCTGTTGATCGCTGGTTTTTGACTAGGACAGATAATCTTTGTAACGTGTTAAACAACATGTTTCACGTTATTTGTTTTTTCCGTGTTCGATATCTTTATTAAAGTCTAATTAAATTTAAATTTGTATCAAAAATCTCTAGTCGAAAAGTAAAGTACTCCATCATAAAAGTAACTCTGTATTCAAGGAAATTCGTATCCAAAATTTCAAATTAAAGATAAAATATAGGAGAATTTTTGCGGATAAACAAACATATACTAGTTAATTAGCTAACATAGCTATAATTTCCATTAATTACCACTCGCGATTTAATTTTAGCTATAATTACGTGTGTGTCTCTCCTCTCTTATAAATATACAAATACCAATTATACATATACAAATTGATATGATTGTATACAATTTTCTCATTAATATAAATTGTATTTCGTTGATACTATTGTATTCATTAAATACACATACATACTAATTATATATCTACAATTATGCAGATATACAAATATAATCATTGATCCATATGTATATGAGTTACATATATATAATTATCTAACAGATATACAAATACAATTCGTCTCTCTTCACTCTTTGCCCTCTCTCACTCCCCTCTCTCCTCTCCCTCTCAATCCCTCTCGCCTCTCTCCTCCTTTTAATATATAGCTATAAATCATAATTAACAAATTATAGCTTGATGCATAGTTAAATATATTTTATTTGTGAAATTTCCTAAAAAAATGTATACCACTCTATCATTATTTTATTTTTTTATTGCTACATGTTTCGCGCTTATCGTTTCAGAAATAATCAATTCAAAGTAATTGTAGGTAAGTAATTGATATAGAACTTTTTAATTTAACAACTTGATATTTGTTAGAATATATAACTTTTTTTTTAAAATGGTAAAGCTAATTGTAAATTGTTTTTAAAACTATTTGTAATTTACTTATAAGATATGAACGTACTTACAAAATCACTTACTTAATTTTAAGATTTTTCGTGAAATTGTACGAATACTGAATGAATATTCATAATATAGTATTTATAATATTATTTAAAATTTAATAGAATTAATAATTACAAACTCAGTATAGTTTTAAAAATTAAATTTGGGGAAGGCATAGTATACACGGATCTTATCACTACTTTGAGATAAAGAAGTTGTTTTCGAAAGATCATTAGCTTGAGTAACAAACATTTAAGTAACTAATAGAACAATACAAAAGTAAAAAGGACACAAAATAATAAAGACAATTTACCATAACATACCAAAGAGGGGAAATAACCATAACAAACTAAAGTGATAACCAAAGCACAGACAAATGCTACTACTATTGGTAAAAAGTAAGAATCGAAGAACAAATATAATGCTCCAATCTATCCTACGAGAAAATGAAACAACACTCGATTATCTACTAACTTCCTACATTAATTCGTAATTTTCACAACTTTCTATCTAAGATCGTGTCCTCAAAATGTTGAAGTTATGTCATGTCATATTTCATCACATCTCTCCAATACTTTTTTGGCCTACCTCTAAAGTACACCGCAACCAAACATTTCACATCTCTTCGCTAGGACCTTTGCGCACCTCCTTTTTACATGTCCGTACTATGTCAATATCACTTCCCTCATCTTATCTACCATGAAGGTCATTCTCACATTGTCCCGAATATTTTCATTCTTATTCTTATCTCTCTTAGTATGATCTGATCACACATTCACCTCAACATTCTCATTTTCTCTTCTCTTCTCTCATCCTTTGAACGTGCAAAATTTTAACTGGCCAACACTCTAATCCACATAATATAATCGGCCTATTCACTATTCTATAATACTTTTCTTTTAAATTTACTAGTATAATTACTTTATATATACAGTTCATAATGTTCAGAAAACACCTTTATCAATTTTTTTCTTTTTCCAATGACTCGAAGCACCTCTAACTTCTAAGTCAATCATTTTAAAAGATTATTTGTGTAACACAAATCTTTCTCGTAAATATTCATTCATTCACATACATGCAGATCATTAATGATTTTAAATAAGACATTAGTTTATATAGCATGAAGTACATAAACCACATAATTCATAGTTCTTAGAATACACGTAAAAGAGGAAAAGATAGTAATCTGATTTTATTTTTGCCAAAATTTGAACAACTAGCCGTCTTAGCTCAGTGGTAGAGCGCGTGGCTTTTAACCACGTGGTCGTGGGTTCGATCCCCACAGACGGCGAGTAATATTTATTTTTTAAATGATTTTTCTCTTCTATTAGCATGATGTTGGTCTTTAATTTGTATCAAGGATTTTTCTTTTGAAAATTGGAACCCGATATCTCTAATAAAGCATCAAAAAAATTTAACGTATATCATGCGATTCATCTTTTTCTATTCAATCATTCCATATTTGTAGTACATAAAGTTCGAGAGGAAAATGATTTTTCTTTTGAAAATTACCCGATACCTCTAATAAAGCATCAAATTTTTTTAACGTATATCATATGATTTATCTTTTTCTATTCAATCATTCGATATTTGAAGTACATAAAGTTCGAGAGGAAAAATTCTAATTAATCAGCACCTCACCACATCACTCATATTCAAATATGGAAATGATACTGGAAAACAAGATGGTTGAAATAAAGTTGTACATCATTTGCTTTTCTTTTCTCAATGCAAGAAAGCAATTGAGTTATTGTTTGCTTTAGACGTTCAATATTTAAAATTTAGTGGTTCGACTAATTGAATTTATCGATTCAATTAATTTGAATTTGTGTTGAACAGATTCACTAAAAAACTAATAATATGTTCGTCACTAAGAAATTATTTATTCCTAATAAAAACTTACAAGTTACAAATAAACGATAATTACTAATTTTTAAATGCAAAAAAGGTATAAAGAGAAGTCACATATTGTTTATTTGAAAAATACATTTGATAGCTAAAATAAGATATCAATGACAACATTGAAATGAGCTGACTTTGCTTTAGACACGCAAGTAAATTATATGCAAATTGAAATGACAATATTCACAAATAATAAAGTAAAGAATAAAATCAAATTTGTGTAATATTTGCTTGCAGTATCAGTTTTTTTTCCAGTATAAGTTAAAATAGGATAAAAATTATGAAATAATCTATTTTATATTAGTAATAAAATAAAAGATAAGTTATCACGATAAAATTATTTTCTTCAGACTTTAATATTGATAATCACGATAGTCCCCAAACTAGAGTATATTCTATGCTTTTTTAAGAATATTAGTATTTTAACGTGTTCAAGCATCATCGTGAATCACGACTATGGAATTAAATTTTTGCTTTGTTTTATTTAAATAGAATATTTTTATTAAAGTAGTTTAAAAGGAAGAAGGATTAGAACATAATAGGGACTGCATTTCAAAGTCATAAAAATGAAAATGCAAATAATATTATAATTTAATTAGAGCAACTTTCACATATAGCAAACACAAAATTTATATTTGTATGATATAGCAAACTTTGCATAATTGTGCTCCATAGCAAACATAATTATGTATAATTCGCTATACACATACAAAAGAAAGCAGTTGTATAATCTGCTTTGGTATACATATACAAAAAGATCAATTGTATAAAGTGAGAGAGACGAGTGAGCGAGCGAGATATGGGGGAGTGGCGAGCGAGATCTGGGGGAGTGGCAAGCGAGATCTGGGAGAGGGGAGAGAGGGGAACGAAAATATATGTATATATACAATTTTCACGCATTTTATACATTTGCGTTTTTGTATAAAGTGAGAG